>CAAKHF010020259.1:77286-99836 GCA_901007745.1 Hippocampus kuda | reverse complement strand
CCCTCCGGAGATATCAAAGAAATAAAGTTGATGGTGTTTTTAAATTCTTTCAAAGCTTGTCTGTCTTTTAACGTTTTGGGACGTATAAGGGTTAATTCTATGCTTTCAACATTTTACTCATACATTTTTGGTCTGCTGGGAATGCATTGAGAATCATTTGACAGGATCCCATCCACAAATGAGACATTTGCATTTTTGCTCCAATCATTTTTATTTGATGTACGCGGTGATTGCTTGGCGCCGACTTAATTTGATTTCTTATCTTCTTTTCGTTGTCTGCGAGCTTAAATACATGACCAACTGCTTTCAAAATGCATCGCTTTCTTGCATCAGTGGAGGAATATAATCATACTTGACTCCGGTCAACATTTATAATGTCAGCCTCAAGAAGCCTCTTCAGCTTTCTTTGTGCTGTTGCTAAGAAACGGCCATGCCAGAGTCCGGCACTAATATGCATTCATTAGACGGCATTATTCTGCATCCAGCGCCACTATAACATAATGGACAACGTTGAATGTGCATTACGATGTTATTCTTGTAGGCCGTAATTAAATCACAATGCACAATGACGACAACTGATTACACAAAAAAACAAAAAAACTTTTATTACCCAACAATGCCGCTCTGGTGATTCACATTTCAAAGTTCATCAGGGAAATGCACAGCTCTGAAAATGAAGGAAGCGAAAACAAAAAGTGGAGCAGCAGGAAGCGGATGCTTATCAGTTCCCCCGCCTTCCCTGTGACAAATTGGCGGCCCGTGAACCGACTTTTACTTTTAATACCAGCGAGCACAGTCTCAAGGTATGACCCAAGCTATGGCATCAACACAGGAAAAAAAGCTGTTTACCCCCCCAAAAAATACACATCGCTTTATATGTCCTAGAAAAGGAGGACATCTGGTCACTTATTATTCATGGACAATATCAACTACAGGTACATGTAACCAAACCAAGAACAACACAGGCACTCTTGACTTTCCGTTCACATAAGTGGCGACGTCTATTTTGTCACTTCAACCATCCCCAAAACGTATTTGTCATATTTGTGAAATTCACATGTCCTACGAAAAAAGGACATGTGAATGTCCCCCCCCCCCCCACTGGTCACTCAAAAATCAGACTTATTTCTTGACACAATCCACTCGTGACCTTTGACCCTGGCGTGTAAGGTTTGGCATGTTTGTGCTCCCAAAAGATGTCTCCAGGAAATAGACATCTGCAATATTGTTATTTATTTATTTGGGGGCACAACCTACTAAATTCCCGTGGGAGCCTATTGCTTTAAGTGACAATTAAAAGTTACGCTTACACAAAAAAAAAAAAAAAACATTACATAGCAACGCTAAGCTAAGTAGTCCATTCCAATGCCCACGGAACTCCACTGAATATTTGAAAACAACATACTGACATACTTTGTGCTACTAACGAATTCATGAAGCGTCTTTGGTTTATTTTCACACTATTTTTTTAAACACGCCCAAAATATTGTTCTTTTTTTTATATCAAGTATCAACAAATGATATGCTATATTTAAAAAAAAGAACTTTATTTTAAAAAATGTGGTATTTATTTCATAACAACCTAATGTGAAAGAAATGAGCAAACAATGAACAGTAGATGTTCTCAGGAGTGTTTTAAACTTTAAGGGCTACTATTTGAAATGCAAAATTTGACCCAAAATATGTTAGGTATGAATGAAATACGAAGTAAGATTTGTTTGACTACTGGCTACTATTAGCAAGTTAGCTAGGTAGTTATCTTGGTAATGTCTCATTCTTTCTAATTACGCCGTTAGTCGATGATTTCAAGAGAGTGTTGTCTGCAACTAGTATGCTGACTAAAAATATATATATTTTGGCAAGGTATTTTCGAACAACCAGACATTTAGCAACTTGGTTATCTATTTACTTTGGTAACGTCTTTTTTTTTTTTTTTTTTTTTAAAGAGAATACCATTTAGAAAGTCTATGTCAATATACATAGATATATAATACAATAATGTAATAGTAGACATTCTCAGGCAGGTATTGAGTACTATTTGAAACTTGATCAAAATTGAAAGCAACAATGTTAGCAATGCATTTTAGGCTACTTGCCACAATTATCAAGTCAACAACTCAGCTGACTATTTATCTTGATAACCTCTTGATACTCAGGAGGGCATTGAAAGTCAAGGATTTAACTCGTGTGAGTTAAAAAGAATATTTGTGAGGCATGTTTTGGCTACATGCTACTAGTAGCTAGCTAGCAAACTCAGGCTAAGTGTAGTGTGCTGTGTTCTATTATTTATGAATCCTGCCTTAAAAGACTGAGCAAAACTAAACCAAAAAAACAAAAAACAATTAGCAAAAACAGCATATGTAAAAATGATACTCATTATTAAGAATAATACATGAGATGATGGGCTTTAGCCTAGTTTAGCTATAGCAGGTCAAAAGTTTCCTCATAATATTCCTATAACACCCTCCACATATGCCTACATTTAATTATATTAAATATCACTTAAAGTATACCACACTGCCAACTGCTGTGAAAACTTTACAGCATACTATAAAGGTTGTTTGTATTAATTAGTATTTCCCTGATTTTTGATGAGATTAGCATTAGCTCACAATGCATCTGTTCAAAATTATTACTTCATGGAATTTTGTAAAAAAAATAAAAAAATAATAATAAATTGCGACACAATCACCATCACTTAATAAAAAAAATGCTGAAATGACATTTACCTTTTGTGATATATTCAATATTCTTCGGCGCATTAATGAATCAGGCGCAATGATCCCTGAAAGTCTGTTCAAAGACGGACTTTTATGGTGGCTACAGATCAACAAAGCCAGGCCAGACGCTATGACATGGGGCAAAATATTTCCCGCTGCTCTGAATTTTTGTGTCAAAACATGTTGTGCAAAGGACGTGAAGGCACCGAGAATGGTTTGAATGTCCTAATGTCGGATTCAAACGCTGAACCATCGTCTTGCTGTCTGAAGATGGACATACGATGTAAACGAATCAATGCTAACCATCTCCGGTTGGTAAGCGTGTGCTTCTGTTGGCTAACTCCTAATCCGAGCCTGAAGAAAATCAACTGTAAGCCTCGTCCTTGACTGTATTGCGTTCCTTGGTGTCTTATGAAAGAAAACAGACATGACAGAAACAGCACGTAAGCTGCTCATTTTCTCGTGGAAAGACTAATTGTTTTGTCATGTTTTAAGAGGTTGAAGTGCGCCCAAGCAATAATCCACGTACACTTTGGGGGCCGATTGATCCCCCTAGTTATGACATTATTGACGATGTATTTACAATGATTTTAAAAGGACAAATTAGTCTCCGGTCCCGACCGTGACTCCCACCAAGATAGAGAGGGAGGGGAGAGGGGCGTGGCCATATTGTTCATTTTCAGTTGTTTTTTTTTTTTTTTTAATAAATATTATTGAAAATACAAGCTAAATAAGTACAATCATTCATCCATCCATTTTGTGATCCGCTTATCCTCACAAGGCGTGCTGGAGCCTTTCCGGGCTGTCTTGAGGCAGTGGGCGGCGTCCACCCTGAACTGGTTGTCAGCCAATCACAGGGCACACAGAGATGAACAACCATTCACGCTCACAATCACACCTAAGGACAATTACTCAATTGGCCTGCCATGCATGTTTTTGGAATGTGGGAGTAAACATGCTAACTCCACACGTGAAGGCCGGAGCCGGAATCTAACCATTCACCTCTCCACTGTGAGGCAGACGTGTTAACCAGTTGATCACCATGTCGCCAAGTCTTATGATATTCCTGATAAATCAACAAATTGTGCTTGACAGTCAAAAATGTGATCATTTCGGCCCAAGTGTTCTATTAAGTTGGCTGCTAATTGAAAAAAAGTCTTATTTTTGACCCAAAAATGTTAGCAAGGCAATTAGGCGACTGGCCACTATTAGCTAGGTAGGACTTAAACTCCCCATTTATTAAGTAGACAATTAGCAGACAAAAAATTTTGTCGGCAAGACATTTTATACACGCTACCATTATAGCTAATGAGCAAATCAGCGAGCTATTTACCTTAGTCACGCTAAATTTAGCTCGTAAAACACAAACCCTAGCCTCTAAACCCAACCCTAAACCACGGATTTTAGGCTGTAACCCGAGCAATGACTTGAACCCTGATCCTAATCTTGAATCCCCAAACCGGAAATTTAACAGTCAAAACATTTAATAAGTCCATTCAAGCAGTTTTTGAAAATATGGTATCAATATTTTGTGAATTTTCATCGTTGGCGGATAAGGAAAGTATCCCCTGCCGAACCAACATACCTACGTGGCGGCCATGTTTGCAGGGGAGACGTTCCCATCAAAGGCATGAAACTTGACTTGCTTATTTCTCAACTGATTTCCATAAGATTTACATTTTTTTTTGTTAATGCCAAAACGTGCACTATCAAGACTGAACATTTTAAAAACAATCCACCAGAACAATTTTACCTGTGAAAAGGATATTCCCATTTTTTTTTTGGGGGGGGGGGGGGTTCTTGCTGACGCCTTTGCCCCTACTAGCTTAGCGCCGCGGTAGGCACACAGCTCAAAAGGGGTGTGTTGTAATTGTTCCTATCTCTGGGATGCCCATCTTTAGAAGCCTGTCTGATGTCACGATCAGGCAACGCTAAAGGTAGAGATAGCCCACCCAGTAGACCACGTTGAACAGGAGGAAGGAGGTGGGGAAAAAGACTCTGGAGTAGGCGTCCAGGTCCAGCAGGTCGACGTGGACGCGGCCCCTCCGCCACGCGCCGTCCCGGCAGTCGTCGTAGCAACAGAAGAAGGCGCCGCAGTCTTTGCCGTCCAGACACTGCGAAACACACGTGTCGTCCAAGTCTTGCCAGTAGGTGGCGTTGTTCAGGGCCACCACCGTGTGAGGGGGCAGCCTGGCGTCCAGGACCGAGTAGCTCTGGAAACAAGACATGCGCCTACTTCACTCGAGCTCGAAATCAGAGCTCTGATTTGAAACTGTTCTTTGAAAGCCAAAACCTTGTGGAAAACCCTAATTTCAAACCTTACCCTTCTCACAAAATCCTACCACTTGTTTGAAATCCTAATTTGAAACCCTAACTCTTGTTTTAAACCCTAAATTGAGACCCTCTTAAAGCCTGAAAGTTCAAACACAACATAACATTTCACCAAACCCCAATATTAAACAAACACCCTTTAACAAAACCCTAATTTGTAACCATAACCCTTGTTTGAAACCCTGATTTGAAACCCTAGGAATGTCTTAAAACTATTTTAAAATCATAACCCTAGTTTATAAACCTGAACCTTTCCACAAAACCCTTATTTGAATCCCGAACACTTTCTTGAAACTCTAATTTGAAACAATAAACCCGTTTTAAATTCCTAACTTCAAATCCCAACCCTTGTTGGAAATCCTAATTTGAAACCCTAACCCTTCTTTGAAACCGTAATTTGAATCCCTAAGAATGATTTCTACTGATTTGAAGCAAACCAAATCCAGCCTGGAAACCCAACTAATGAAACACAAACCCTGGTTAGAACCCCCCATTGAAAACTCGAAAACAAGTGTGATCGCTCAATTTCAAACCCTAACTTGCAATTCAAAGCTGTGCTTGACAGCTGAACATAGTGGTAAGGCGTGGCAAACTTACATGGCGTTTCCGGTCCATGCAGGTTGGCGTGCGGGTGCAGCTGGAGTAATAGTTGAGGGTGGCGTATTCCATCAGGGCGGCGAAGACGAACAGGAAGCAGACGGTGACGAAAAGGTCCATGGCCGTCACGTAGGACACGCGCGGCAGAGACGTCCTCGCCACCGTACTCAGCGTGGTCATCGTCAGCACCGTCGTGATGCCTGCAGGGGGAGTCGCAAAACGTTTCAAAGTCGAGTTTCAGGCCTGTGCCTGGCCAAACCATTCTTTGAAACCCTGACTTGAAGTTAGGGTCTCAAGACTGAGTTAAGGTATAAATAGGATCCAGCCACTCCTTTTCTAACGCGCTGCTCACCGCGAGGGTTCGCGGGCATGTGGGAGCCTAACCCAGCCGTCTTCGGGCAGCAGGCAGGGTTATGAATGTCCTTTCGTCAAGTCGAAACGGCTAAAAGCTCCGCTGGAGCACTTTTATGAATGATTACATTTCTAAAATGAGCTTATCCGTACGCATGATCTATTTAACGTCGTCCGGTCTTCCTGGAACATCCGCACGCGACTCTTTCCTACATCGCTCCCTCGCCTGTACACCCACGTCGCCATGGCAACAAGTTGGCCCCAGCTATTTTGGGCCTGCATGCCTGTTTACAGGAAGCACCTGGACCCCCCATGCCCCCCCCCTCCCCCCCGAAAACATTTGTATTCAATGATTAGGGTTTCAAGTTTATGGTATTGGTTTCAAGCAAGGCTATAGCTTTCTAATTAGACTTTCAAACACGGGGTAGGGTTTCAAATTTGGTTTTCCTACCAGGGTTAAAATTTCAAAATACGGTTTCAAAATCAAAATCAGCGGGCAATCTTAGGTTTGGGTTTCAATTAAATGTGAATGTTTCAAATGTGTGTTCAAAGCCTGACCCGACGTTTCAAATTAGAGTTTCAAGACAGGGTTTGGGTTTCAAGTTAGGGTTTTTTTGGTCTTGGATTAGGGTTTCAAATCAGGGATGGAAGAGGGTTTGATCTTGGATCAAATTAGGGATTTAAATCAAGGGTAGGGTTTCAAGTAAGTGGTTTAAGACTGTGTTAGCATTGCAAATTAGTAGTTCAAGACAGGGATATAGTTTCATATAGGGTTGAAAGTCTCGTCTGACCCAAAGCGGTCCTGGCTGGTGTGGCATCCTTCTTGATCCAGAAGGAGACCCAGGACAGGACCACGGTGAGGATGCAGGGGATGTACGTCTGGATGGTGAAGTAGCCCATTCGCCGCCTCAGGTCAAAGTACACCGTCATCACCATGTAGTCGCCTGCAGGGGGCGCAAGCCGGCACCAAAAATCCCAAAACACTTACCGACCTTTAGCCATCATTCCGATACTCACTGAAGGCAAATGTCACTACTTTTGGAACTGTTCGAATCTGCGTGACGTTTGGACATTTGGGCTTCAGGTCTCGAGTACCTGCTGTGGTCTTGATGATGTCGGTGGTGTTCCTGAGACCCATGAAGTCAAATTGGTAGAGGCGCCAAGACTTTTGGTCCGCCGCCTCCACCGAGTTCCGCCTCCACTTGTAGACCATCTCGTCTCGCGGGTACCCGTCTGCAACGGTTCCAAAACAGCGCGTGAGAACAGATGCTAGATGCTAACGTGCCAACAGTTGGTATGCCAGCTACTGTATAGTTTCTTCAATTAGAAACAATGATTATTTCACTGTCTGAGACTTAAAACCACATCAAAATGCACAGAGAAGTGATGCTAACATGCTAACAGTGGGTATGCTAACATAACTGTGATGCTAGCATTTCAACTGTTAGCCTGTACACATCCTTGTGTTAAAAAAATCAAGTCTTAGACTTACAACCACATCAAAATGCACAGAGGAGTGACGCTAACATGCCAACAGCTGGTATGCTAACATATAACTGTTAAGTTACCATAACAACTGGAAACATATTATTGTTAACACGAATCAGAACAAAGAAACGGCTTCGGCAGATGGATCAGGATTTTCCATCTTGCCTCACAGTCACGTTTTAAATGAGGATAGATGCCATTATGCTAGATGCTAACGTGCTCACGGTATACGCCATCTACGATATTGCTGTATGTCCACGCGGGCTTCATATCAGCATTGTAATGAGTTGATTAGTGGACCAGCGCCAGAGGCACGTTGCCCCCAACTCTATGGGATGGACGCCACGCGAAGAGGATGGAGTGGTTACCACGGCGACGGCTGTCACATCGGCTGACTTCCTTAAGTACAGGTAAATGGCTTTGAGTTTCTCCCCCGGCGGCTTTCATTACAGCAGGCGACCGCTTGTTCCGAAGCGTCCCCCAGGCGTGGAATAGTGTGAGGCCATTCATTTACACCCAAGCGCCTCCTTTGAGGGGCCCTTTAAAAAGCACCTTTATTTACATAGCACACGAGCGTCCTTTTGTTCGAAAAAAAATCTAATTACTCGCGAGACCAAAGACACACTTCACAGGTGCACAATTAAATAGGAAACAAAGTAAAGGACTACGATGACAAAAAAACAAAACAAAATATTTATTAGGTGGCCTGTTCATTGTATAAGGGTGCAACATTTAAAAAGAATCATAACACATTCAATGATATTGTAAAAAGTAAAACATAAATCGTATGAGATGACATTTATCAATTTCAAGTAATTTGTTTCGAGTAGAAAGAAATTATACATGGTTCAATTAAATTGTGTGCGTGTGTGTAAATTTCACAAAATGAAATACAATAAAATGAGTTAACTATCCATACTCACAGCTGGAGAAGATAAGCGGACACGAGTGTTCATCCATGGGAAAGTTGTGCAGCTGCAGCTGGCACTCGGCGTTTATGGTCAGTCTGCAACGACAAGTTGGGCGTTTCTTTCAAAATATGTCATTTGTCCGAATTTTTCCTTTGACTTTGACAAAAATTCAAAATGGGAGTGAGTCTGCTAGCTTATTGCGGACGCATCATGGAAAAAAGCCATAAACAGGCTATGCATAGCATTGATGTTAAAACCCTTCAAGCAATGGATACTTCACGGCGGAGCACCACGTGTAGACAGATACTCACAGGCATATATTCTTTATCCTCTGCGAAGAATGATTAATATTACTGCGTTATACTGCTCCCATGTGGTCAAGGCACAGACACCACAAGAGCAGCACAATATCCATGAAATTGAAGCAAAAAATGTGCCGTTACAAGTGTGGCCACGCAAATAATTTGGCTGTTTTTTTCACTGTATTAATATGTGAGATCGCCACAAACCAGCGTTGCTCGTCAAAATTTGGTTGTAAGAAATTTTGCTCTGAAGACCTCGCTAGAAATAAAATGACATTGCTATGATTTTTCCTCTCAAGGTTTAAAAAATAAATTCCAAATCGACTTTGTAGCTTCTACAAAGTACAGCCTTAATGGTTTTGAACCTTCAAAAATGCTGAGAAAAATGAAAAATAAAAATAAATAATTTTTAAAAAAGCATGTGATTTCCTTCCTACCCTGGTGAAAGCTGGAACAAATGTCATCTTTGTTTGCTCCCGCCACGTCAAGGTATTTCATACCTGCTGACATTTCATCGCCCGCTTCTTGTGCAATCTTGCTGCAATCTTAAGCCCTTAAAATCAGCATAAAAGCAAATTCCCAAAGTACACGAGGCTGGCGCAACGCGGCCGTGCCTGATGCTTATTGTTGATGTCGAGCGGGGTCGAGGTGAACCTCACAAAGGAGTTAAATAAAGCGCAAAGAGACGAGATATGGTACAGTCACTGGATTTTTTTGTTGTTAATTACCAACGGTGGGGGGAGCAGGGGCACATTTTCTCTGACTCACACAGGAAATTGTCTTCAAAATTGTGAGCGGCTGATAAATTAGTTGCGAGTTACGGGTCACATAAAAGACTTTGAAAGCATGTAGTACTTTAGTTCATTTATGACCAACGTCATTAAATTTAAAATATTAAAAAGGTAGTGGCCACTTTTCATTATGTCCCATTGAAATGAGTGTTAGGATGAGGTTGCCACGGAAACTCTTTTCAATTTGATGCGCACACATCAGCGTATTTGTGTCCAGGCATAGCAAAATGAATCACAGTGATCTAGATTTCAAAAAGAAGATTTTGGCATCATCAAAAAGAGAATGATCTCAGATTTCCGGTGATATAGCAACCGTTGTGCTACGCTACACATGATATTATTATTACCCATTTCATCATTGACACTGATATTGATAGTTACAACACCCCCACCCCCTACTTGAGCTGCGTGTCTACGATGATGCTAAGCTAGGTGGGTCAAAGCAAATTCCATGTATGCGGAGGATAAGAAAACCAAAAGACCAAGGATGCCCTCGCTTTGTGAACTGGGAGTAACATTTCACAGGTAAAACTATTTTTGTGGCTTTTTTTATTTTAAACTGTGTCTATTGACAGCACACACTCTGGACAAAAAAGTAAATCGGTCGAGAGACGACCAAGGTGCGACTTATTTTCAATGTCCACATATTGCCTGATGGGAAAATCGCCCCTGTCAACTATGGCCGCCACGCAGGAACGATGGTTAGCCATGTTGCTAAAGTGGTAGATATCTGTGATGATGAATCACTCTGCTACTTGAATGAATGACAAAGGACCATTTCAGGGTATTTTGGAGTTCATGAACTTGAGCTTAGCAACTGTTGCTATGTTCAAGTTCATGTGGAAAGATAGCATAGCAACTGTTTGTTGCTGTTCCTGAGCTCATGGGGATTGTTTGGAATTTTACCTCACGACAATGTCGAATTATTAAAATGAGGTCGAAAACAGCAAACAAAATGGCGCTTTTAATCAATGAAGGAGGTACAAGTTTGACCGACTGAACCATGATTGCTTCGTATCTCGGAACCGACCTGCATGACGTGGGACGCATTTTGCTATGCCAGGTGAAATTTGTTTACCTCAAGGTGTAAAGTATCTTGCCGTCGTTCCATATTCTGAGCAGCTGATTGGGCATGGTGATCCAGTGGGCGTCGGCATTCTTGGAGTTCCTGAAAATGGTATCGGGCAGCCAGATGAGGCCCACCATGTTGCTGTTGAGCGTCAAGATCTTCACGGTGCTGTTGTAGCGAAGACGGCTGTCGGTCCACGTCTGCGCAAAGATGATGTCGATTTGGTATTCCTGGAAGACCCAACGTAGGAAGAAAAAAAAATTTTAGCCCCTGACACCAGTTTGAACAATTGACACGAAAATTGGGTGAACAAGTCAATTCTAAACTGACGCACAAAAAAGTCTCACAGCCCCATGTTCAAAATTGTACGGGAAAGTCAGTCATTTTGGTTTGAGGCACCCATTTGTCATCCGTAGGCACCCCCTGGAAACTTGGAAAAAAGTAGCGAGTGACACAAAATTCAGTGGACTTGTTTATCGTAACATCTCAGGAATCCGTGCTTGAAATTGAACAGGGAGTTGTCCATTTTAATATGAAAGTAGACCCCATGGGAAAGTTTGAGGAAGAAAAAAAAAAAAGCAACCCAATGCCAGTTTCACCAATAAACACAAAATTTTGGTCGAAATATCTCTCATAACTTGACACAAGAAAAAGTCTCCATGCTCAAAATTGTACAGGAAGTTGCCCATTTTGGTTTGAATCAGCCATTGCTCACTCAGTAGCACCCCTGGAAAGCTGGACCTCCATCCTGACGATTTGCCATGATTCGAGGGGCTTGTATTACTATGATTATTTGACCACGTGAGACAAGGAAGCAGAACATTCCCATGGCAACCGTTCCTTTGCGGAACATTTTGGCTTCCTTCAGCTTTCCAAATATTATCATGTTGCGTTTGACCTTTGGGCAAAAGTGCTCAAGTAGCAGGCTAATTACGAGCACGCCTACAATAAAGGGGAGCACGGGGGCGCTGATGACCTTTAATTGTGCGCCGCCGTGGGGATTGGAACAAGAAAAATGGCACATTATCACGCATATAATGGCAGACGGAAGAAATGGTTGCCGGTGTGAGAGTGCATTTGTGCAGGTAGATTTCAGAAAGGACCAGACATTTCCCGCCAGCTAATCTCTGGCATAGATGGAAATGGGCACGAGGGTCGGAGGTGATTGATCAGCCTCACTGATCGATCGACAAAACTCTGCCAAAGGAAAATTTTCACTTCTTTTGTAGAAGTTTTTTTTTGTTAGTAACAGAAAAAAAAGGGAGAGCTCATAATACTAAAAAAAAAAAAAAAAACTAACGTAGATTTTTGCAGGCATCTTGTTGTCATCAAAGGCAATTCCTGAGCCTTCAGAAAAATCGAAATAAAAAAATCTAAATATTTAACCCTAGATGTGTCGTGACTTACCATATTAATGGAGGACACGGGTCCGATGCTGTTGACAAAAATGTCCACGTCGATGACCGTTGGCTTCACTGTTGAGGAGGAAAAGAATGCTAATTAGCAGAGAAGAGTGACGTTCACGTTGGCCACTTGTGTATATTTTTGTGACAAACTGGATGGACGGACATACAACGTGAGGCACCACTTAAAGTCCAAGAGAACATTCACCACTTTACGTGCCCGCCGGTCATCAAGCCAATTTTGGATAAAATGTACTGTATGTAGAAGGACAACTCATGTTCCAAAGTATACCACATCAAAGGGCCAATACGTGGCAATCTATCGATGAAAGGGACAGCTCATGACCCAACTCATACCACATCATGTGTGCAATGTCTATAAAAGGGAAGCGTTCGTACTCCAAGGCATACAACATCCTACATCCAACGTTTAGCAGTCCACGTACACGTGATGATCCAAAGTGTCTATCCTTGAAAGGCTGAAAAAAAGCTCATGATCCAACGCATACCGTGTTCTGTCTATCTCCTTGATCCAAACCATTACTTCTGTCACGTTTCACATATTGCGAGTGTGTTTGTATGTTGCATAGAAAGGAGAACAATGTGCTTTAATTTCGCCATTAAAGCCGCTTTAACGCGGAGGTTCAAGCTGATTGATTCCACTCACAGTGCGAGCAAGAGAAAGGCAGAATCTTCTTTCTTTTTCTTTCTGGGTCTCCCTTCTCAGACCGCAGGATAATCCACCTTTGATTTCCAATATAAACTCATCAAAGCAGGTGGATTAACGTTGCTTTCCTTTTTCTTTTCTTCTTTAAATAAAAGATCAAACGGAGTGGAAAATCAAGAAAGAAACGCTTCACTGTTTTCCTCAGGACACCCGAGGATTGCTGGCTAGCTCGTGGTTCGCTCTACATTCTAACATGGTTGTGTATGGCATCACTCTGTGCTCCTTCGGGTGTGAGTTTTAACTTATAGCGGCTTCTTGCGAGTGTTTCTCGTTAAGTAACAAATACTAATCATACTCCTTTGTCGACAAAACGTTGCTTGAGGGGCCTGTGAAACCAACAGGAAGTAGAAACCTTCCAAACTAAAACAGTTAGAGCGCTAAACAAGATTTACCTCACACGAGAAGAATCGAATGAAGATGTTGGCTATTTAGCTTCTCATGTTAGCCGGAGACTGGTTAGATTACAAATGTGTGATCTGACCAGGTGACAGCTAGCTGGTTGCTTAGCAGCTAGCTCCAGCTCGCAAGATCCAGAATGGATTGGTTTGTTCGCTGAGAGCATCTGGGATTGAGTAATTGAGTGTAAATAACAGCAATGAAAGTGGATGAATGAGTCAACCAATCAATCAGTGTCATCTGTGGGAGAGCTTCTGACAGGGCAAAGTGTGTCACCATGGCAATGAAATTGCAATTGTGCATTTGATTGGCTACAATTTGTGATGTTCTCACATCATGCAACCCTGATTTATATTTTAGGATTCATACAGAGTGGAGCCAGGCCATCCGGGAACCTATAAATGAAAAGCAAGATGCCACAAGATAGTAGCAAAGTGCAGCGTTTGTCCAAATGAAGCTCCTCATCTCACTTCACCGTAGTTCCTTGGCAGCAAAAGCCCTACTTTTATCCAAATGAAGCTCCTCATCTCACTTCAACATAGCTCCTTGGGCGTGGGAGTTGACGGTATGAATATTATCAATAATAACAACAATCTTATTAATTACCTCCAATGTCGGGCCTGAGCTTGTGGTCGTAATTCTTGAGTAGCCCGTTGAGGATTTTTGTGGCATCCGACTGCTGAGATTTGGATGACAACATCGGATGGACCGTCATGTCCTCGTAGTCGGACGCCGCATACCTAAACGCACAGACGTACCTATTGGATATAATCAGTACGCCCATCCACTGATGAATTGGTAATTTCTACCTTTTACGCCTTAAAAAAAAAGAGTAAAGGATGCTCTTATTTAGAATTAAAATTAAGGTATTTTCAAAGTTGGAAACTTTCCAGGGGCATTCATGAGAGGTCTAAACCCCATCCATATGCTTGCAGTTCCGGATATTGGCAGATTTTTATTTATTTAATTTTTCTTTATATTTTCATTTGTTTTTGTTTGTTTTTCCGTAATTATCTCCCGGAGTTAATTCTAAACAAGAAATTGTTGACAAGAGAATTGTTTGTATATAAATAAACCAAATCGCATTGCTTTGCTTTAGATAAACCTGTTTAGCGTAATGCTAACGCACAATGATAAATTCCATTAACAGGCTAGTGTATAGCATGGTGTCAATGCATCAAGTATTTGAGCATAGTGGACAACGCATGTGGTCAGATAATACACAGTAACAATACATACAGACATATATATATTATTTGTCCTCTGTGAAGAACCACTAATGTTACTGCGGCTTACTGAACAAGTATGATTTTCTCCTTCATGTACTGTGTATCAGTATGTCTGTGTTATCCTGCCCCCAGGTGGACAAGGAGCATACACCAGATGGAGCAGCACAATGTCCATTGTACTGAAGTAAATGGTACCAAAATGGGAACATTTTCATACTTTTTTTTTAAAAGTAAGGTATTGCAGAGTACTATTTTCCTTCTTTAAAAAGTCAACAAATTTTTTTGGGTGGGTTTTATGGGAAGACTGGAATGGATTAATGGCAATTTTTATCTGAAGGCATTACTATATTTTAAAGGATGAGTTACATCCAGAAATAGAAAACTGAATTGGAAATTGGAATCGGATCTCTTTTGCATGGATGTCTGCTTACGACAAAACCTTTTTTTTTTCATTTATGTTTACAATACATTTCCATTCAAATCCCTGTTAATAAATTCACAACCATTCTCATGAAAAGTTTCCAGTTTGTGAAATTGACAACATTTTTTCCATCTTAACTTCCCATGGAAATTTACCAGCAACTTTCAGGACATTTACGGCAAATTTTCCAACCCTCATTTTTACCCTTATTATGCATTTTGTTGTATGATTTTTTTTTGTAACGAATATAAACAACACACCTTGCATTGAGAGTCACAAAGAAGAGGAGGAAAAACGGCAACCAAGCGGAGGTCATGCTGGCTGACAGCCTCTGGTCTCTTGCACGAAGTCTTTCCAAGTCCTTCTGGAACTTCTTCATCCCATTCGCATTCCCCTGAAAGACATTTTTTTTATCTTTTCAGTTCATATCCAAGACGCCGGTGTTGCCCGGCTTTTGCGCGCGGCATCGGCGCGCGACCTCCTCCTCTTCATCATCATCATCATGCCAAAAGGGGTCTGCGCATCACAGCGCATGAGAGGCAGGTGCAGGTGGCTGGGGAGAAGAGGTGCAACTCTTCTTCTTCGTCCTCCTCCTCTTCTTCCTCATGCGTGTGACACACAAGCCTGCAACAAGGCGTGGATGGAGACAAGTGTTTCCCTGGGTGGCCAGAGAGGGGTGGGGCAGGTTTATTTTGAAAAGGAGGGAGGAAGAAAATTATGACTTTTATTGTTATGAATTGTTTAAAAAAAACTAATAATTAGAAAATTCAAGATTCCGTGGATTTAGCTCAATGCCATAAAATATTCCTCGTGACATAAACACTTCACCCATCACGTAGAATTGTTTCTATCATGACATTAAGAAAAATTAAACTCAAAATTTTTTAATTTTTTTAACATGACTTCATTTCTTTAAAGTATGTCTTTTTTAATATTATGACTTCATTTAAAATGTGATGATGTTTTAAATGAGTAGTATGGATGCATTTAAAAAATCTATATACTTTTTACACATATGACTTACAACAAATGTGGACATTTTGAAAAATATTCTTTTTCAAGAATACTGACTATTTTAAAATGTGTAAATAATTTAATGGAGGATTTAGGAATTATTCCCCAGGAAATACTGTTTTTCTCAAAATATTCCTGCATTTATCACAAAATATTTTTTTCCTGTCAAAATATTAACAACTTTATTCTCAAAATATTACTTAATTTTTGTGACTGTCTTTTTTATAAGTATTTTCAAATGATTGTGATGAATAATAATAGGTAATACATACAAGTGAATTAAATGAGATCATATATGTTATGCATTCATGTAAATGCTTACATTTGTAAAATGACATGCGATCTCCTTGCAGTATTAATTTTATTCACATAAGTTTTAAAATACGAGGATTACTTCGTTTGTGTGCGTGAACTTTTTACCTTTTAGTACTACTAATAAATTACAATTTAGCTCCTTTGTATTACAACTCCATATTAAACATATTTTGACTTATAGAGTATAACCAATTAATCATTGTATTTATTAGATTATTAAAAAAAAGAGACGGAGGCTTTAATATTTCATCATCATCAACTCATTTAAACATATGTCAAGCCATGATCATCAAATAGAGGTTACCTGAGTCACCAGCACAATGAATCACTGAGCTGCTGCCTCCCTCTGCTGGTCACAAAAGGAGTTACAAAGAGCACAAACGCGCGATGAATAAATACGGATACTATTTTAAACTACTTTAAAGTCACGCTTTAAAGTCACGCTTTTATACAGGTAAAGGTGCTTTTCTTCTTGACAAAAAGTCAGATTTTTTTTCAGGGACAATATTTTTTTCTACGTATGAATGGTTTTTTTTTTTAGAAAAAAATCTGTAATTTTCAAAAACAAAAAAATGTGACTCCCACAAAACGAAATTAATACAAACTTGTCATTTGTGTGTGTGTGTGTGTGTGTGGGAGGGCGGGGGTTAGGAAAAAAACATTCAAATGTATTCACAACATCGATGCTAATTTTGTGAGCCACTCTGTTGTTTTGCATTGTGTTTTTAGCATTTAGCTCGTGGACATTTGCTAAGGATGTTGTTTGGTTGAATATGTGTGATTCTAAATATTTATCCTTGTTTCATGTTTGCAATTCAACTCGAACTTCAGTTAGATATATCAGTCACAGTAAAGTCCACCAGAATAAACACGTAATTTAATTTGAATTGTTACGTGACCGCGGTAACCGAAAGCTTATACAGGTGCGACCACGATACGACTCGTCTCCATCTGGGGAGCGAGTGCATCAGTCAGCGCGGGTAAAAGTGCGTCCAAAGGTTAACCGGCGCGTCTGTTTGCACTTGTGCCGTGACGGTTCTCGCTGGGCGGCTTAAGTCGCTGCGCCGAGGACGCAAAAAGCAACTTAAATGCAGCTAAATCCTCCGCAAGCAGATGTGAGCCAGATGTTGAAAGATGGATTTATATGTGCGCTAACTGCCGACCCGACATGTGCGTGCCGTGTGTAATCAAGCACGTGCCGCCGGCTTGTTGTTCCATTAAGGAAGATTAAGCTTCATGTGGAGAAATGCAACTTTGAATATAGTGATTAGATCTATCTTTAATATCGTCATGCGCTATTTCCACCACGGGTCTCACTTAGCAGTGGTTCTCAAACTTTTATAGCATGTAGCGCCTCAAAATACATCATTGTATGCAGTTTGAACATTAACAATGTATGGAAAAATTCAAAAAGAAAAAACTGTTCTGTGTACCACTATTTGCTGGCGAAAGCGACCGGGCCAGACCTCAAATAGCGAAAAGATGCGCATAATTGATGCCCAATATGAGTCAAATTAAAAATTTATGAATAAATAATAAAATGCTAAGACGCTAGTAAACGATAAATTAAAAAATGAGATATGTCAGAAAAATAGGTGAAACCGCAAGGATGCGGTGTCCACTGAATTTGTTTTGCAAATTCCAAATAATTGTTAGAAAAAATTCTTAAAGATGAAATGCAATTGCATTGCTCTTCAAAAGTAAATACGACTTAGCCGTACTTGAAACATGTACATGAATTTGAGAAATAAAAAAGGCTAACCTTGCACACAGATTGAAATGTAATTAAGTGATTCCTTCGTGTACCACTAGAGGGGGCCACTGTACCAATAAACAGTACATGGCTTTGGACTAATTTCTGATGTTGCTGAGAGAAAAACAAAAAAACAAACAAAAAAAACCTGGAGCGTAAGAATGCAATACGATACATCCTGATTTATATTGCGCGTTCACAACAATTTGTTTTCATTTAAAAAGGCCACAATTGTACAAGAAGAAATTCATATACAGTAGTTTGGAGGGAGACGGCATTTAAAAAAAAGAATCAAAACCCGAGGGCTGCAAACTGCCAATTATTTTAATAATGATGAATCTGTTGATTAGATTATTTTGTTTAAAAAGATTTTTGAGGAAAAGGGAAATTATTTTCCGCCAAGAAAAAGAATCCTAACACTCGAATCATGGTTGTTCTTTTTTTTTTTTTTTTTTTAGGGTTTTTTTTTCCGAGAAAGCATTATTTATTGCTTCAGTTATTTGCACTTGAAGAACAGCCCATATTAAAAATGCACTTTCATGTGATAAGTATCATACATCCATGTGCTCCTAAAAAGTTTCTTTTAAAATGGTGACAGGCCACTCAGGAGGCATATACATTGCATTCATATTTCAGAATTCTCAGGAGACAGAAACAAATACTTTGAAGGTTTTTTTCAAAACTCATAAAAACCACACTAAAGTCGTTCAAAGGCGTCACTGTATTCAATCAAAATCAAAATTACTCCGATACTAGTGTTGTGGTGTTGCTGCTAAATAAATGGAAATACAGGTATACATAAATAATACATTTTACGCAGGAAAAAAGGCATTAAAAAACACGACGACGTGGATAGGGAGAATAAAGTATCAATTAGCATTCAAGCCAACGAGCATTAACGCCACACCAAAAAGAAAATGAAGGCAGAAATTTATGAGAGCTAAACACAAATTGTAGCACACCAAAATCCAAAGTGAAAGTAAGGTAAAAGTACTGTATAATTGAGACAGCATAACAAGTTACTCATTAGATTTTATCTATTTTTATGCAGAAAAAAATGTAATGCAATTACATGGAACAAAAAAAAAAAAATCGACATTTTTGGAGAAAAAAAAAGTTACATTACCTGAAAAAAACTGATGTTTCTGCAAGAAATGTGTTCTATTCCTCGTTGATTTTTTTTTCCTGGAAAAAGAAGTTGCAAGAAAATTATAAGAATAAAGTACATTTTCAGAGGGGAGGGGGCAAAAAAAAAAAAATCTAAACATTTATGAATGCGCCAAGAGCACTCTGAAGGCATCACACGTTGGTTGGCATGGCTTTGCGACATGTCCACATTTGTACAAAAGAACGTTCAAAAAAGCTATACACAAGCTGCTGTGGGCCAAGAACAAAAAGAATCACAACTTTTTGCATAGCATTTGGCCCTGCTGCCATGCTGCGCCCACACTCAATGAAAAAAAAGTTTGAAATTGAGAGTTCAAATTTGTTTTTGAAGACACATCTGGAAATAGGGCAAACCTGACCCAAAATGGCCATTTCAAACCAAAATGTCTGACTTCCTGTGTGGTTTCAGGTGGGGTTTCGTGAGACTTTTTGTGTGTCTATTTTTGATAGAAGTTTGTGTCGTTAAGTGAAATGAGCTTCGGCGGCTGAATTTTCAAGTTATGGAGTTAGTTTAATACGTTTTATTGACTCCAGAAAATAGTCAAAAATGGCTCGTCCAAATCAAAATGGCAGACTTCCTGTGTCTGGTTTCTTAAGACTTTTTTTATGGGACTATTCTTGATGGAAATGGCTCCAAAAGTTTGGGGTTGTTAAGTGACAGAATTTTCAAAACTGTGGTGTCCCATTTATATAACCCCCTGAAAATTACGGCTGCTATAAACCAAAATGTCTGACTTCCTATGTCTTTTCTGGCATGGTTTCTTAAGTTTGTTTTTTTTTTTTTTTGTGGATCCACTCTTGATAGAAACAGCTACCAACGTCCCTGTGGTTAGGTCAAAATGGCTTCGGGGGCTGACTTCCCAAACGTGTTGAGTTTGTTTCCTATTTTTTACCGACCTTTGGAAGTGACCCCAACATAGCCGCTTCAAACGGAAATGTTTTCCTTCCGATGACCGTTGAGACTTTTTCTTTTTTTTTGGGGGGGGGGTGTCAATGTTTTGTGGGTCTGAACAGACATGTTTTACAAATTCCACATGGCTAATGGAAAACTGCGTAGTTATTAGTTTGTAATTTTACAGCAAATCTTACAATTTTGCCATATACTCTGGCCACACAAAATGACAAAAAAAAAATCAAAATGCTTACAATTGAGCATCACCCAATGTAATTGGTTCATATTTGCTACCAATTTGATGAAATCTGTCAGGCATTTTTCCCAGCTAACAATTAACCTGTGGCACGATGCCTCCTGTCCCTTTTTCCGGAGAGAACGACAATCAAATCCAAATGCTTGAAATGTGGAAAAACATGGCAACGAAGGAAAGGTTAGGTGCAGCAGAAGCAACATGCAATGAAATTACCTCAAATGAAAACAAGACGGTGACATTTGGAACGTTAAGTGCTTGGTGGCTTTTGCGCCTTAGTTCCATCTAAACGGCTCCCTTGATGACGGGTTCCCGGTTGAGATAAGTGGCCCAGTAGACCAGGTTGAAGGTGCCGAACAGAACGGGGAACACGATGCGGGACATCTTGTCGATCTTGCTGACGCTGTTGTATGTCTTCTTGGGGTCGGCGCCCTTGGCCTCGGGGGCCGCCTTGAGCTGCACGGACGTGCTGTTGGAAATGGTGGACACGGAGGCGTCCTTGGTCAGGTTGGCCGTGTAGTTGACGCCGGCCGCGCAGGCGTTGTTGGGTTTCTTGGACAGCGCCAAGGGGTCCTTACGCTGGCGGAAGGAAATACATAATGCAGTCCTGAAACTTTGAAATTATACATGCCATAAATGTGTGTGTGTGTTTTGTTTTTTTAATGGGTCAAATAGTGTTCAAGACGGAGTACAGGGAAACAAGCTGGAGAACTGTCTTTGTTACCTCCACACAGTTCGCTCGGGCACCAGGGCTACAGCTTTTGAATCTTTTTCGAATCAAGCAATTTCCCAATCGATTCATCAACTTATTGGATAAAAGTTAGCATTTTGGAACACAATAACGTATATGTGAGGTGCATTCTTTTTATTCACTTTGGTTGACCATTGACATGTTCGACTGGAGTATCTGTGACTGAGTGCGTCAGGCTTTTAAAGGCTGGAGCGGGCCTGGTGAGTGACGTGGGTGTCGAGAACTTCACAGTCCCATCACAGTTGTGAGTGTGACTGCAGTGATATCAATCCGTGTGTACAACTAAATAAAAAATATCGATAAATATATATAAAATAGCCGAGATTTTGCTTTGACTGTGTTTATAATCGAATGACTTGAATCGTAACAGTCCTAATTGGAAGGCCTACTGACTTTGGGCTGTTGGGCCTCCATGGCCTTCTTGCCATCCCAGGCCCAGCTGCGCTTGGTAAAGTAGTTGACCGTGGCAAACTCGATGAGGGCGGAGAAGACGAAGGCGTAGCACACAGCGATGAACCAGTCCATGGCGGTGGCGTAGGCCACTTTGGGTAGCGAGTTGCGGGCGCTGATGCTGAGCGTGGTCATGGTCAACACCGTGGTCACACCTACATGGGCGGGAACCGCAACCTTTTTGAACGATCAATTCAGACGCGAATAGCAGCTCTAAAAAGCAAATTTGAACAGTTACGGAGCAACCTGCGGTTGATTACATATCCCCAGTCCAATAGGTGTCTTCAAAACAGACGCTTGCATAGGCTCCAACACACCCCCGTGAAGATAAAGCGGTTCAGATATAACAGAGGGGCGGATGTTTAAAAAATGATGCCGATATGCACAGAACTCAGAATGCAAAATTTCTAATGAAGAAAAATATCACTTTGTCGTACAGAAATATAATATCATGTAAAGAAATGAACTGACATACTCTAGTATTCATGTGTGCCTTTAAGAGGCGTGGCCTACTCAGTGACACGAGTTGCGTGTGAGTGTCTGAGCACGAGTTATCACATTTGACTGTTTGACTGAACGTGTCGGATGGTGGCTCGCCTTGCCTACACACGAGGGCATCACAATACTTTTTTCTCCCCCGTTTCGTTTCAACTCACTCGAGGGGCAGCGTATCTGAAGCTCCCCGGTCACTAAAATGTTGGCTTGCAACACAAGGCAAAAAAAAAAAAAGACAAGAGGGTGGTTGCATCTTACCGAAGACAGTGCGTGCGGGCACGGACTCACGGTTGAGCCAGAAGGAGACCTGCGACAGGATGACGGTCATGAAGCACGGCATGTACGTCTGGATGACGAAGTAGCCGATCTTCCTTTTCAGGTAGAAGTGAGCCATCATCACCGTGTACTGACCTGACGAAAACACGAACAGTTATTCAATCATTCAGGCAAGCTGCTGGACAAGAGCACGTGTCAAATTTAAATGTCTTTTAACACCCTTGCCTCAGCTCAGTGATTCGCTAGGTGTGCTACCGTACGTCCAGTGCTACGCAGGCTCCCTCTAGTGGCACACTAAAGTATCACTGCCTAAGTACCGTTCAGTTGTGTTTAACATTTAAGTTACATTTTGGATATAATCTTTAATAACTTTGTTTAAAATATATTTTTTTTTCAACTTGTTACGCAATACATTTATTTAAGTGCACTGTCAATGTTACGGTGGATG
>CAAKHF010020259.1:61710-77266 GCA_901007745.1 Hippocampus kuda | reverse complement strand
GAAGTGAGCCATCATCACCGTGTACTGACCTGACGAAAACACGAACAGTTATTCAATCATTCAGGCAAGATGCTGGACAAGAGCACATGTGTCAAATTTAAGTGTCTTTTAACACCCTTGCCTCAGCTCAGTGATTCACTAGGTGTGCTACCGTACGTCCAGTGCTATGCAGGCTCCCTCTAGTGGCACACTAAAGAATCACTGCCTAAGTACCGTTCAGTTCATTCATTCATTCATTCATCTTCCGAACCGCTTCATCCTCACTAGGGTCGTGGGGGGTGCTGGAGCCTATCCCAGCTGTCTTCGGGCAGTAGGCGGGGGACACCCTGAATTGGTTGCCAGACAATCGCAGGGACCTTTCAGTTGTGTTTAACATTTAAGTTCCATACATTTTGGATATAATCTTTAATAACTTTGTTTAAAATATATATTTTTTTCAACTTGTTACGCAATACATTTATTTAAGTGCACTGTCAATGTTACGGTGGATGACAATAACATGAAATATACTTTTAAGAAATAAAACCCGCCTTGTGTTTGATTGAACATTTGGGCCAACTACGCTACCGTATTTTTATGTTGGTCATGATGGTGGTACTTAGGGAGTTACATTAATTTTTTTAGGTGGTTCTTGGTGCAAAAAAAATAAAATAAAATAAAAATGTGAGAACCACTGCTTCACCTTGGCCTTTGTGTTTTGGGTGTCAGTGACGATATACTGGATTCTTGTTTTGGGCATTACCGGTAATCACGATAGGTAGGATTGTTGACCCTTTAAGCGCACCCATCTCGTTGTAGTCATCAGTCAAGATAAACAGGATTCTTGCCCTTTGAACTCAGACATGTTGTTTAGGGTATTAGTCAAAAGACAAACAGGATTCCTGCTCGTTGATATGGTGCCGCAATCCCCTGGAGACTTGCAGATATCAAAATGTTAACGTGAAATGGCGAATTGCTATTTTGGCCGTCTCATCCAAAATAGATATTGTCATCAACTGTTGCCATGAAAGAAAAAAAAAAGCCGCTTGTCGCTCTTGTTCTTTAAATTTTCCTGGAATCAGGGAGTGTGATCCCACTCATATTTGTCATGTGAAAGCCAAATAAATGGGTTGCTGGGTGAGTCATCATCATCATCATCATCCTGTTAACCAACGGGAGATTGCATTTTATTTCCTCTCCCTTGGAAAAAAAAAAAAAAAAAATCCACAGATGACTGCCGCGTTCTCCTGGCAAAATCCGATTTTTTTTTTTCTCCTCTCTCGCTAATCCCTCGTCACAATCTGCATCCTGTGTGCGTCTGTGTGTGTGCTCTCTGGATTGGCACATTGTCTCCTGAGCCGGGACACCACTAAGGCGGCAGAGGCGGAGCGACGGCAAGAGGGTGCCGGCAGCCGCGGGACATCCGTGGGGAAAAGTTTGGACGACGTTCTGACAAGCATCCGTCATGCCCTCGGCCAACGGACGAGCATCCGTCAGACGAGCTCGGTGGCGCCGGCGTCGCCCCGCCGCCGCTCATGTTTGACCCTGTTTTTTGGGTTTTGTTTCCCCCCCGACGTGGATGGGCAGGTGTGGAAAAATAAAGAAGACAAAAAAAAAAAAATGCGGCTTTGGTGGACTTTAACGTTTGGATTTTGGAGCGTCTGTGGCGAGCTGCCCTTCATCGCAGAGAACAACGCGGCAATGCTGGTCAACTGGTGAGTAAGCGCGGGCGTCTGTACCGGCCCGTTCTGCGCTTGTTGGGAAATACGCGCATCCGTTTGCCGGCGTCATTCGGTGTGGGCTTAACGCACCAGGTCAAGGGTTACCCATGTCCAATGCAAGCTATTCCCGGCCCGCTTAAAGAGGGTTCGTACCTCAGATTAGCCCCGCTAATTAAGTCTGGAGGCTCCGTCTGTCTTAAAGAAGGAAGCATTTGTCGTCACGGTGGGATTTCCACTGCCGTCAGTGGCGCAGGATTTTACACTTACTTTCATGTTGCTGTGATCCAGAGTGAATCCTATTGGACGGAGCATCCACTGCATGTCATTCATAGCAGGGATTCCTTAACTGCGGCAAAATAAACTAATTGAGATTTTATTTCCCTCAATATTGTCATTGGGATTTAACATGTGATTTTTTTTTCCAAGGTCCTCTTCCCAAGTGTATGTGTGTGTGTGTGTGTGTTTTTTTTCAAAAAAAACACAAGCAATAAAGGAATTTATATAACAGGAGACAATGACAGATTTACTGAACGTAAAAGTTTTGGTCTTAAATGGATGGATGGATGGATGGATGGATGGATGGATGGATGAATAGGAGAGATTGTTTATCGACTTTGAAAAGAGTGTGTGACCACACACTTTGGTTTGGAGTCTTTTGAGTGTTCACACAATGACAGCGTCATAAAATTTGAGCAAAAACTATATAGCAAAATAACACATGTAGACAGACAATACCATTGAATTTGAGTGGCAAAACTGTTGACATCTTCATATTTGATTTAATTATGTCATTGCTGTGTATTACTTTTTTTTTTTAATACAGTGCAATTTTTTCTTACTTTTTTGGGGAGGCGGGGGGGCTTTAAGAACAGGTCATGAACTCAAAGCCTTCTGGAAAAGTATAATGATAACATGCTAACAGTTGATACGCTAACATACAATATTGCTAGAAACAATTACTGAGGCAGCTTGATCAGGGTTTTTCATCATGCCCTTTAGTACAGTATTATTTTAAATTGCGGCGCATGTGCGCAGCCTATTTCCAATGGCAATTGCACAAATGCTAAACATGCTAACCTCCAGCAGCCCAGCAACCTGTTTGGACCCGTAATAGGAACTTTGAACATCCCTCCACCTCGATGGACAGCTGAGACAGGGTAGACTGCTTCACATGCTGACAGCCAGTATGCTAACATATAGCAAGGTAGCAACAAAGGTTTGACATCATGAACGCTATGTTACACAAGAGAATAGAGCAGATGCCACTCGGCCCTCCCTCCTCGCCCTGACATGGCACTGCCACTGCGGCCAATCCCGCTAGTGATGACGTCACTTGATAAAAGCACAACTGACTGAGGGACACCGCGTGAGGATTAACCCTGCACAACCAATAGCTGGGATGATATGCAAGTGTGGGACTTGAAAGGGGTTGGGGGGAGGGATACAGCTGGCGGTGTGTGGGAGGGAGGCCTTCCCAAATCCGTGTGATGTACTTGCTGTCCCTCTCAGGCTTGATTTGCAAACATTTGCCTCTGAAAGTGTCTGCGGGGTGGCAAAGGTTGTACAGTTGCTCCTCGCTTTGGAAATGCTTATTTGCATTAGATGCTACCCCAAAGCAGTATCGATGGTAGTTATGTAAACCTTCATTCAATGTCAGCGTCATGAACTAATACTGCCTTGCGTGAGCGTTGGACTCCTAGATTTCTTTACAGGATTCATTATTGGCATAGTCCATTCATATTTTACTAGCCTGATTTTGACTTGAGTGCTATGCCGAGGGTCGGACATGGCTAACGCTGCCACTAGCATGTCAACACTAGATCAAATGCTATCATGCTAGCATCTGGTATGCTAGCAAATATCAAGACAGCGACCTGAGTACTCAAAATGCGAAGGAAGATCAATTAGAATCTTACACCGTGTTGAAGTGTATGTTCTATCTCTCCCCCAGCAGTGATAACCATACAAGCTAGCAGTTAGTATGCTAAACCATCAGAAAAGGAAACATGATTTTATGTAACGCCCTTTCGGCGGGTCCTCGTTCATGTCTTCGTTGTTTTGACTGTCAGCTTGCCAACATGGAAGGCAGAAGTTGCTATGACACACACCGTGTCGAAAAGAAGCTAACTTCGGCATCTGCCTTTGACATTAGGATGCCACCAGAGGGCGCCAGAACAATAATGAGCACAAAAAAAAGTCCAGTGGAGATTTTTTTCTTCTTCTGCGCATAACGGAGGGAGCTGAGGCATACACACCCTGAGAGTTAGCCCATAATGTATATATATAATTATCTATGTTTAATGGAAGAAGGGTGGGTTAACCTCTGCTGGTGGAGATGTCCTCAGTGCCGGCCGTCTGACCAATCAGGTGGTACTGGTTGAGCCTGGAGCCCTCCTCGCCGACCACCACCGACTTGGCTGCCCCCTTATCCCACGTGTAGAACACCTCCGAGACCGGGTATGCATCTGAGGGAGCAAAACATTTCCGTTGTCATGGTAATTTGGGACACTTGAGTCAAGGCCCGCCATTTTTGTAAATACTACCATTTAATATATTGTATATTAGTGCAATAAAATATTTTTACATACATTTAACACAGGTTACATTTATTTTGCTACGCAATTCTTTATGCATAAATGGATGACTCATTTTAGTGTCAGTCACTTTTAAGGAAAGCTTATTGTTACATTTTGGCGCATACATGTAAATGCATACAATTTGTGGATGATAGAGTTGAGTAAACGACAGCTTGCGTGACTTTTCTATTCAATTTGTGCTCTTTCAACCTTTGACTGCAATCATACCAGTGACAAGTGTTCAAAGTTAATCTGCGTGTCTTCGCGCTGGTCGGACAAGCGTCCTTCTTTATAGCCACCTGGGCTGCCTGGAAGTCACATCGCTAGCAGCCAGATGTCATTTTGGCTGCTTGCTTTTAGTACAACAACAACAACAACACCGCCGCTTTGGATGGCAAAAGCACATCACGAAGCGGAAGTTTTGAAAAACATTCTTGTTTACGAACACCGAAAAATGGACTAAATGTCCTCTCACACAATGTTGTGTTTTCACTCCCTTGATTTAGCTTCAGCTGCTCAAGCTCACGAACTGCTCATTTAGAGTTCCAGGCATTTAAAAAAAGGAAAAAAAAAAATCACGCGTCAAATTCCTCAAAGAGGTTGAAAACAAGCAAAACCATTTGTTGGATCATTGCGATCATTTTTTATGTGTTTGACAATACGCTGGTTGCAGACACGGGGGCCATCGTACACGCCGTTCTCTCGCAGCTAATTTATGTTCATGGAGGGGGTTTAAAATGTAAAATGCTGAATTGGTGCTTTGAATGGGGAATTGGAAGGAGGTGCTAAGCAAACAGGCATGGGACATTGACGGGATAAAAAATTACCCCCGCCCCCATGCACCGCAATGTGAGGTTGACCACCTGACAATCACTTCTCCCGCCCTGTTGCGTTGAAACCAATTTCACACCAGCGAAAGAAAAAAATGCCTGAAGTATGAAGTCCGCTCAGAAAACATTATCAGAATAAACAATGACTGTTTGAAATTGGGATACATTTAACGATAGCGGGTAATTTACCCCCTTTCAATTGAAGCTATCTGCCTGATATCAACTGCGATCTTTTCTATTCTTACGCGTTATAGGTCAGACTTTCAGGTCACGAGACACGTGATCACATGATGCCCTGCGGGGAAAGCGCACAATGTCCTGCTGTGGGAGGTTCTGTGGTTGGCAAATACTGGGCCTTCTGTCACGACTCTGTCGCACCAATTTTTGCGGAAACTATGTGTGATAGAAGCTACAGTTTGTGAGGCGAAAACCAATCGCAAAGTATAACCCCGTTACGAAATCTGTGTGTGTGTGTGTGTGTGTGTGTGTGTGTGTGTGTGTGTGTGTGGCACTCCGCGGTCCAATCTACGAGCACTAATCCCACAACTGTGGTGTCAGAAGACTTCACAGATTGTCTTCAATATCCCCAGATTGACCTCAGCCCCGCCGGGATTATTGTCTCCGACCAGCCGCAACAACATTAGGGTGTCTTGTAACCAGCCCGTCCATTGTCTGTTTGAACTCCTTCTTTGACGTGAGTACGCTAACGTTTAGCAAGAGCGTAACCCGAGCAGAGATAAAGCTAAATATTAGTCTGGATCAGTCAGGGACTGCGATATTTCAAAAGAGATGATGATGAAAAATACGAACATTCTAGCTGTTGGTATGCAAACATATAAAGTGGTGATTGATATTGCAAATACCAGAAACAGATAATGCTCAGTCACTCTTTTTCTGCTCAGGCCAATTTTTCGGGCAGTAGGCGGGGGACACCCTGAACGGGTTGACATCCAATCGCAAGGGCACAAAGAGACAAACAACCATTTGCACTCACAAGCTCCCCTAAGGACAATATGAACTGTTCCATGAAGCTGCCATGCATGTTTTTGGAATGCGGGAGGAAACCGGAGCACCCAGAGAAAACCCACGGAGGCACGGGGAGAACATGCAAACTCCTCACAGAGAGGCCGGAGCTGGAATCGAACCCGGTACCTCTGCACTGTGAGGCAGACGTGCTAAACAGTCGCCCAAGCCAAAACCATGTCTAGTTTAAAAATATATTGCCTGGGCACTATCTGTGACATTTGGACGAGAGGGAAGGCGCTTCGTTTAGTCAGGTGGCAGCCTTATTTGTCTATTAGGGTAAAAATCTTGTGGCAGCTATGAGAAATTCCAAATCTTTTTGGGTGGGCATCAGTTACTCGCAGCTTTTTGCTGCATTCGCATTCGAATAAAAATACGCAAGCTTGGAACCGTCAATGTGGAGGAACGTCTCTGAGCTCCTCTGCCCCTATGCTTATTCTTTGGCTTTTGACTCAGCATGAGACTTGATTTTTCGTTGTGCTGTTTTTGTGCTTTCTACTTACTGTCTTTGATCTTAATTATTTGTTTTATTGTTGTACGAATGATTTTTGCTCCGTGTACAGCACTTTGTATACAGCGGCGGTTGTTTCAAAGTGCTCTTAGTGCGTGCAGTTAATAGAGAGAACGATAAAACGTATTGTCTGTTTGTTAAAAACTCAGCGGATTTGTGACAAAGCTCTTTCTCACTCCAGTCTTTTTTTTTTTTTAACACCCGTGAAAAGATGTTAACCTCTGTAAAAGGTAGAAAATTGAACATAATTTGTCATTTGAGCATGGCTCGTGGCGATTTTTTTAACATGAGCATATCTCTTTAAAAAGAACAAAAACAAACAAACAGTTTGTACCAGAGTAAGTCAGCTTCCCATTTGCGAAACTAGCGAATGCTGAGCTAGCGATATTAACTTCGCGAGAGCATGAGAGGTGATTAACGTGTGCAAGAACCATCGCAGCGTTGAGCGAGCCTGGAGTACATAAACATGGCGGGAAAGCGGGCCAACCAGGGAGGCGCCATCCACGGAGGTCAAAGGATTAGCTCGGGTTAATGGAGTCGCAGAAACCGGATACGACGCTGATAGCATCCAAGGCCCCGGCAAATCACACAAAAGCCTTTTTTTTTTATTATTAATGTATTTTTAAAAAGGCTTTCCAAAAAACCCAAAGCAGCTCAGAAGTTAGCATTTTGTGTTGTTCCATAATTTGATTATTCCGTCAGCTTCCTCCTCTAATTCTTTTGCATAACCAAGCTAAACGAGCAGAAAATATTGGATACAAAGGTAACGTGGACTCACGCAACTATCCGCAGGGGATAGTTGAGAAAAAAAAAAAAAAGAGATTGGTGAAGGCCGTCGTAGGCTTACCTAATGAACTGACCTGTGAGCATTTGATTCAGAGTGGTGTGTATTTAAGTCTACCTTGCAATTAATCTAAGTGACTTTTGGCATGGAGCGAGCACAACCGTCTTCCTCCCCGTGTGCCAACTGCAGGGAAGCCCCTCGTGATTAATCCCAAAAGCTTAAGGACCGGCGCTGCTTCCTGTACGTCACAAAAGAAGCGCCTCGGGTTATACTTACAGCTTCCAAACTTAAGAGGACAGGCATGCGCGTCCATGGGGAAGTCCTCCAGTTGCATGGGGCACTCTGCAGATATGGTCAGTCTGAAAAAAAAAACAAACAAACAATGGAAATCAATCCGTGCATGAAATATAGAAAATGTGTGTGATTAAAACGGAGGATTAGTCCATTAAGTCTTATAAAAGTCATTGAGGCCGGCGTCCTGATGAAGACTGCTACTCCCACCGTGTGGACGCAATTGTAATGTCATTCTGGAAATGTGGTACAAATACTGCGATGCTGCAGAAGCAGAACATATCTTGTTTTGTAAATCTTGTTTTGTAGTTTTCATTAGTCATCTTTTTTAGGGATTTAGGGATTGCTTATGGGTGGACACGAGGAGTCGCATTTTTCATTTTTTAATAGTGAACATTTTAATATAAATGGTGAGTCTGCAGGTGCTGAACTGTGAATACGTGGAGTTTCTGGATAATGGATGGATCATTTAAAACATAAAACTTATCTCATGTAACAACGTAGAGTCAGCGCACACATTTTCGCAGTTCAACATTCACAGAGTTTTTGGGGAACCCATGCGCCGTTATTTGCTCTAACTCTGCCACTCCTTTTCTCTGTTTTTGTGCTCAGGCCAAAGCCGTGTCTAATAAGATCATTTTTACACCCTCTTCATGGCATCGTGGGCCAAGGAACCACATTTAGTTCGACAACAGCCTTGTTTAATTGGGGGTGGGGTGAAAGAAGGTTTGCTGCCACCTTGTGACATCAAGAGGCATTACAAACCTTTTTAGGTTTGAGAGTAATTGACAAGCTCCCCAAAAAGGTGTATACTGTACTCTTCGCGTTTGTAGATGCCACGTGATGGCAGCAAAAGACTACTTTTGTCTAAATGAATCACTTCAACTCACTTATACACCAAATTGGCTTTTGACAGCACAAAAAGAGGTCTGAGCTCATGTGAGAGTAAAATTTGGTCTCACAACTCACAGCAAAAATCAACCAAAGGACGGACCTTCATTTTGGGGGGAAAAAAAAATAATCAAATTGGGGAATTTCTAAGTCAAAGTTTCACTACTGGTGAGTGTGTTATAAAGTAAACGGCCTGTCAGGCTACCTCATGGTGTAGAGCAGCGTGCCGTCGTCCTGCAGCCTCAGGAGCTTGTTGGGTGTGGTCATGTTGTGCGCAATGGACTTCTTTCCATTCAGGAAGAAGGTATCGGGTGTCCAGATGTTGCTGGCTAGAAGGTTGTTGAGTGGCAGCATCTTCATGGGGCCTTCGAAGCACAGACGCTCGTCTTTCCAGCTCTGGCGGAAGAACACGTCGATGGTGTACTCCTGAAATTGAACAGGCCATTTTTTTTTTAATCTGCCATTTCTGACTCAAAAGACTCCTCTGGAAAATTTAGTGAGAAAAAATTGGGTGGACATCATGCACACAATTGAACAGGAAGTCGGCCATTTTGGTTTGAAACGGCCATTTCGGGCAAATTCCAGGGCTCATACTTTTGTCAAATTCAAACGAGAGAATTTTGCCATGGAAATGGATTGCGATGGATTGTTTCATTAGCGCTTGTAGCTTTTGAGTAACGTTATGTTGAAGCCTTACCATTTCCGTGTCCGAAACAGGACCGAAACTGGTGACAAAAATGTTGGTTTTGATCTCTGTCACCTTTTCTGTAGGATTGGAGAGAGCAGATGATTGAAGACAATTCACATTTGGAATTGGAGTGAGAGACAACATTAGAACAGTTATCAACAGTTAACATTTGTGAACATTTACAAAGGAATGACACAATGGGGGTAATAACATGCTCAGAAAAAAGTCTAAATCAACTGACTAGGATACACTTGTCTTTTTTGAGGAAAAAAGCAAGTCATTAGGATAATTTTTGTTGTTGTGAATTTGAATATTTTAATGAAAAAAACATTTTTAACAGTGATCCTGAGAGTAGTATTTTCTCTAAATTAGGTTAAAAAAACATTTTCAAAAGTCAGATTCTTGAGAAAAAAGTAGTAGTCCAACGAGTTCAAAAAACATTTCTCAATCGAAAAAAACAGTCCTGCCAGAATTAAGATGATTTTTGTTTATTCATTTGTTTATTTATTTTAAGAAGATTTTGCCTCCATTTTAAAAAAGAAGAAGAAATGTTATTGGATTTAAGTGTGTTTTTTTAAATGAAATTTTTTTTTATTTGAGGCGGGAAATTTATTTTAAGGTTGTATCGGCCAGCCCTCTAAGAAAAGGCAAATCCAGTCATTGAAAAGTTGACAAACATGCAGCAACAAGTCTTAACCACTAGATGGGACTTATCACCTCTTTGACATGCCGCCAAGCTGTGTAACTGGCAATGATGTCATCCAATTTCAAATCAAGTGAATCAACATAGCGACCATGGTGCCTTGACTTACGAGTGTTCCACCTTAGAGCGTTTTAAGTTAACGGGCCATGGCTCAGTTGGTTTTTTTGTTTTGCTTTCTCATGTGGGTGAAAATTGTAGTCATGAATTTAGAGACGCTGCCGTTGGACTAAAGTGAAAAATAAAGTAGAGCCAAATTTACCGAAGCACTGTCAGTCATCTATTGAATGCGACAACAGCGAAATACACAAATACAAAGGGAACATAATCGCAAGGGGGCGGACCTAACTTTGTCATTCACAGGGCCCCCATTCAAGGCACATCAACACAAGTGTGCGTGTGTTACTTTAATTTTTTACTTTCTTTTTAATTACAGTTCATTAAACCACTTTCTTTACATTCAGTTTTATATTTCACTATACAGTGATATTTTTTTTTCTCAAAAATGTAAAAAAGAAAGTTTGGAACGGATTAATGGCAGGCCAATTCATTCCAATGGGGAAACTTTTTTTGATATAAATTCACCCATCAAAGCCCCACTGTATTATTATTTAATGCGTGTACTGTGAACATAATTTGTTACCTCCCAATCCGGGGCGCAGCCTGTTGTCGTAGCCGTCCAGCAGTCCGTCCAGGATACGCGTGAACACGGTGATGTTGTTAATTAATTCTGCCTCGGTGGGTGTCCCCGTCGCCTCCTGCTGGAGGCTGGACAACGACAATCATATGTCAAATACCCGGTATTATCTTCATCACATGTGACGACGATGATGATGATGATGATGCGACACACTCACCATGGGCGGCAGGTGAGGCTGGCGAGCAAAAAGCAGAGCCACGTGCGTCTCATTGCAAAGCTGCAGTGCATTCCATCGCCCATTCCTGCGACCAAAACGCAATCCTGATCATCTCGAGCGAAACAAGGGTACGTTAGGAGTTGTGCTCCAAAAAACGGAGACGAGCACAAGATATCAAGCACAAGCGCTGTCAAATGCTCTGCCATTGCAGACATCACTGTGCTTCTTTGTGACAGAAACCGTCAGAAAGAAGCTGGTCATTTTTTTTTTCTGCACCACTTTTGGTGTTATGTGTTATCACTATGTTGATTAAAAACTGTGTTTGACAAAGATATTTTCATTGTGGGTATCCATTTTCGTCAATATTTTTAGTATTTTTATTTTCCCGAAGCATTCATTTAAATGGTTTAATATGTTTTCTATTTATTTAATATTTGTTATATAAATGTATTTAATATTTAAATAGGTATTTATTATTGCATTAATTTAAAATGTGTTTCATTGTGCAAGGTTCACTCTTTTGTCATTTAATTGTTATTAATTCATATTGTTTATTTGATGTATTCTTTATATTTTTACTGTTGGAACAATTATTTTTCAAATTATATTTTCACGTATTTATTATTCAATATCAATTTTGGGTATTTCTATTTTGTCTAATTGCAATATAACAATTGAAAATCTTTAAGGTTTTTTTAGTTTATTTAATATTTATTCTGGTATTATATCATTGATATGAATATTTGTATTATGATACATAATGATATTTAATTGATACGATTCAGTATTTTCAATCAGTATTTTGTGATTGTGATATCAATATTCTATATTTATTTTGGGTATTATTCTATCATATCAATGTTAAATTTTGCATTTGATTATTTATCATGAATTGGTTATTTCATGATTTAGTATTTATTTTTTTCTACATGTCTGAATTCAAGTGTATATTGATTGTAATATTTCAGTTATTAAGCTACATGAATTGAACTGGTTAAAAACAACACAACCGACTGGAAGTGTTCCACCTGCATCCCTGCACCACACATGAGCCTCTCCACACAGTAAAACAGCACTCCATCACCCCCCCACCACCCCCACACCAAGTCCAACCCCCCCGACCCCTTACCTTCAAGAAGAAGACGACGACGACTACCTCTCGTCCTCCAGCGTTGCCCGTCAGCAGGTTCTCCCGGAGCGGCACTCCAAATTTGCCGTCAACGATCTGGTGGATGGGGAGGATGGGGGTTGAAAAAAGAACCCCCCCCCTAAAAAAAAGACGTGGCGTTCAAATAGAAAAATAAAAATAGAAAAGCATCAGTATCATTCCGGCTTAGGCGTCGCGGAAAAAACAAGGGGCGGAAAAAAAAAAGGTATAAAATATGATGAGGAGGCAAATGAGAGGACGAGAGGAGAGGGCGGGAAGCAGCACTGGTGGATATGCGCAGTGGCGGAGGGGTGAAGATGCTTGGAGGGAGGGGGGGCGAGAGAGAGAGCGGCAGAGACACAGAGCAAGAGAGAGAGAGAGAGAGAGAGAGAGAGAGAGAGAGAGAGAGAGAGCTTGGATAAGATGACTGGATCTATTTCTTATTGTTACCCCGCTTCTGACAACTATGTTCCACAAATAATACTAATGATGACATGGTCATGGTTTGTAGTTGGGTAACGTGTTGAAATTCCAGTGGCAAGAAATTGTACTTGAATGAATACAGGTGGTGCCTTGAGATGCGGGAAGAGCGGAACGATTCAGAAAATGTTTACAATTGCATTATTTTCCCCCTTGAAATTGCCATTACGATTTAATCTGCGATTATTTTTCAATGTCCTCTTCCAATGTAGTTTTTTTCTTTTTTTTAACAAACACAAGCAGTAAATGAATCTTTCAATCCATTTTCTGTACTGATTATGCTTACTAGGGTGGTGGGTATACAGATTTTTTTTTTTTTAATATACCTAAATGTTTGGGCTCACAGTGTCGGCTTTTGCTAAATTAAAGGCAAATGAACCACCTGAATCGATCAGGGCAATGATATTTTTGCGGAGGCTGCCAACTCGCTTTACGTGCTTTTATTCCCTTCAAAAACAAGCTCGCTATTTACTTTCATCCTTGTCTCCAGTTGAGTGGCCCCACGCGCCATCTGTCTTTCCACTGTTTCAGGAGGCTCCTTGATATAAATATGAATATTTTACATCGTAAATTGGAATCCGTTTCTGAACAGGTTCCAACTGTATTTTTTATTTTATTTATAGGAACGCCGTTGATGGCAACAAAAAGCTGCATGCGATCTACGATACCAGGTGAGTGTCATTATATGTTGATTGGCTTTCTTTTGAGCAGAAAATTGCCTTAAGAAACAACCCCCAAAAAAAGCACAAACTCTGTTTTGTATTAAATAAACATTTTTTTTTACTGTCAGTTTTATAGTTCAGATAATTTGGCAAGATGATATTTGTTTTATAATTTTTTATCATTAGTCAGCATTGGCTCAGATGTTATGTTGTCAGAACATGTACCTCTTTTGCTAACATTGCAAACTAACACACAGAAAAAAGCTCAAATAGCTAATAATAACAACAACAACAAACACCACAGTTTTTTTGCAGATTTGACTATTTTTGACATTTGAAGTTGTTTTCTTATCACGACTGCTACCAAGTCCATGGTCACGGATAGGGAATATCTTGCTTCACCAAATGTTGCTGTTGTCGATAATACTTCTTGATTCACGGTTCTCCATGCCACAGCTGTCCCTATTTCTATATGCCACATAAGTCCCCAAAGATCTCAAGTGATCAAGATCAGAGACTCGGTTAACTTTCTCGAGTGACATTTTTTTGCACTGTGGATGAAAAACGTATTTGGACCAAGTATGGCGGAGAAAGTACAGATTTCAAAAGGAGGGAGTTAGAGTCGAGTCATCAAGAAAAATAAATGCAGTACTTGCTTGTACTTGGTTATTTCCCACCACTGGCAGCTGGAACCCCCAGCTGGCCCACCCTTGCCTCTCTCATTAGCGCGCCACATGCACGCAAATGAATCTAAAGCACGCAAGGACGTGATTTGACGTGACAAGCTGCCAAAAAGGAGCAAGAGGTACTGCGTGGGACGTCACGCGGTGGATTGATGGCGCGTTCAAGCGTGTGTCGTCGTGTGGGTGAAGTCTCACCTGACTTAGGCGGTTATCGACGGGGAGAGAGAGAGAGAGAGAGAGGAAGAGTGGGAAGGAAGCAGGGAGGGAAGGCAGGGAACGACCGACCGCCGCGAGGCGACGGGGCGAAGCGCCGACTTGCACGCCGCCACATAGTTTACCTTAACCGGGAGTATGACGGTCCCCCGGGCGGCGTGCTGGTGGCACTCCTGGCCGCTGGTCATGGCCGCGATGTGCGCATGCGCCAGGTGAGCTTCTTGGCGCCAAGGATGACGTCTTCTCAGGCTTTGTATTCGTCTGCTTCTTCTTCAACTTTAGGAATATTCCAATATTTTTAAAATGGCCGTCATTTTCTCTTTCAGCGTCAAAGAGCCTGGCAACATGTCTTTCGTCAAAGACACAGTGGACAAACTTTTAAAAGGATACGACATTCGTCTCAGGCCAGACTTTGGAGGTAAGAATAATTCATGACTAATTATAATAATTATATTAATTGGTATGCAAAAACATACACGCTTGGTTGTGTTACTTTTGAAGGTGCCCCTGTGGCTGTTGGCATGAGCATAGACGTGGCGAGCATAGACATGGTCTCCGAAGTGAATATGGTAAGTTCCATGCAAAAAAATATATATATACTGTATAATATATATATATATATATATAATGTATGTGTGTGTATGTATATAAAACATTTCTGATGAGCCCGTTTTTATTAATGCCCTATGAATTCAACATCTGGTTTGTTGAACAACATGGCACACATTAATTCCACTGGGGAAGTCTCTCATGAACCTTAACCACCCTCCCCATGTGTCTGGGTTGGAGCCTCTCACTCCACTCGAGCTCCTCTCTGCCATCCCCAGGAGATAGGCAGGTGTTAGCGTGACAGGTCGCACGTCTGACACGTGTCTTTGCCCCGGGATGGCAAGGCGCTGCCGTCTTCCCACCGGGCCTCATTTATCAGAGAGTGAAAACCTGTCTTTGTCTCTCTCCCGAGGTCCAAATTGTCTGACAACAATCAGCACCCACACAGATCCAAAAGTGAGCATCTGGACTTAAGTGCTTCCTTGTCAAAATATAAGTTTTTCCCGGTATGATCCGCCGCTTGGTGGATTTTTTTGTTTTGTGTCGCGAGTTTAAATATGAATTGCTGTGTGACGAATGTAAAACCAAGCTTCAGAGTCTTGGTAACGAAAGGAAATCGAGGTACGACTGTACGTCATCGAAGCCTGTCAGGCCGGTCAGGTTCCAGATATAGCAAGAGGGTCACAACGTGAAAATGCTGAAAGATTTCAAACGCTTGGCGCTCCAGACACCAAGCCGCTTCCGTGCGGTGGGAGTTTGTGTTGTTGTGTAAAAAGCTGATTCAGCCGACCCACTCTGCCGGTGCTGCTGCATGTGGGCGGACATCACGTCTCACAACAACACACCTGCTTTTCATCTCACTCGATTCTCATCAGCAGCTCCACTGTCTATATATATATATATATATATATATATATATATATATATATATATATATATATATATATATATATATTTTTTTTTTTTTTCAC
>CAAKHF010020259.1:41496-56573 GCA_901007745.1 Hippocampus kuda | reverse complement strand
GGGAGATATATAAGATAGCTGGCTAGCTATAGCTAGCTAGCTATCTGTCTATTTTACATAGCTAGCTAGCTCGATAGACTGGGTTGGTAGGTAGGTAGGTAGGTAGGTAGGTAGGTAGGTAGGTAAATAGAAAGATAGATAGGTATATATGGTCTTATCCAAGTTTGAGGGCAATTTTGGTGTGTTCCACCCCCAGGCCGACTGTCAGGGCAACATCTTGCTGACAACACTGGAGATCCGCAACGAGGTGGGCGGCCACACCGTCACCACCAGCAGCACCCGCAGCAGCACCACCAGCAGCCTGTACGATGCCACAGCAAACTCCACCCCCGTCCCGCTGGACAACTCCTCCGGAGTCCAGTACAGGCGCGGCGGGCGGGCTGCGCGTCCCCCCGGCCCAGACGGGAGGAGGAGCCGCCTGAGAAGGCGATCGTCGCAATTGAAGATTAAAATACCCGACCTGACGGACGTCAATGCCATTGACCGGTGGTCCCGCTTCATCTTCCCCTTCTCCTTCTCCTTCTTTAACGTTGTCTACTGGCTCTACTACGTCAATTAACGTGTGTGTATGTGTGTGTGAGACGCTCGGACACGGGTCACGTTGCAGACGTGCGAGTACCCATGTCAACGGCACAGCCGCCAGATCGTCCACGGCGTACAGTCGCTACGATGCCACGTACAGTGGAGTCTCTAAGGTCAAACGCCACATCAAAGTAATGTTTTTCTCATAGGAAATGATGTCAGGACAGCGACCAGTCCAGGGTGTATCACACGTCTCTCGCCAAAATTAATTTAAGGTTAATTAAGGTCTCTAAGTAGTACAAGGGGGTGAGTGTGAGTGGTCATTTGTATATGTATGCCCTGAGATTGACTGCCGACCAATCCAAGGTGTATCCCGTTTCTCTTGCCATAAATCATTAGTTATAAATTAATAAATTCATCCATAAGACTAAATTGCCCATAGGTGTGAATGTGACTGTCGTTTGTCTATATGTGCCCTGAGAATAATCGATGACCAGTCCAAGTTGTATCGTGCTTCTTTTGCCAAAGTCATCAGATTCAAAATGGTCTAAATTTGAATGGTCGTTCGCCCATATGTTCCTTGCGATTGGCCGATGATCAGTCCAGGGCGTGTACCGCTTGACTTCTCAAAAGTCCTCTTTTTTAAATTACAGACTCCAAATTGTCCAAAGGGTTGACTGTGAATGGTTGTTTGTCAATTGGCTGGTGACCAGTCTTGGGTGCGCCCCACTTCTTTCGCCAAAATTCATCTCGGGTGTGCGCGTCGGGAGAGGTCGTTCACCATTAGAGGTTCCACTGCATTCCGCAACGCCGAAGTGAGCATGGATGCGAAGACAAATTTGGCGTGTGCGTCTTTGATGTGTTTTTTTTTTTTCCTCCAGACTGACCACCGGACTTTTCATTGTTTTCATTTTGTGTTGACTTTATAAAAACACACAGACAAATCCCAGCTGGTGTGTGTGCTGTTCTTGTCGCAAGTGTTCTTGCCATCTGCAGCCGGCCACGCGTAGGAGTAGACGCCACCTGCCACAACATGGCGGAGCGCTCACGTGGCGCAAGCCACTCGTAACAACGGAGGATGTTGTTATTGACTTTTACTTTAGTTTTGAATTGGTAGTTGACAAAATAAAAATCAGTAATGTTTCTTCTTAACCAAATCACAGATCACGTTATAAAACACATGTACGTGTCAACAATTAGTATTGCGTAAGAGACGATTTGAGTCTTATCCACTGGCCAAGTTTGACGTTGTCATCTGAAACGAAGATGTGAACGTGAGCAACATTGCTCGATTGCGAGACGCCACGTCAGCTGTACGACGATTATGCTTCAACAGGTAGGTTGACTCCAATTCATCTCAGTTACTGGAATTAATGGCACACACGTGCTCTTGTACAGCTGCACATTTTCCTACTCTCACTTATTTAAATACCAGTACTACTACTTTTACTACAAATATCGATTTTTCAATTTATAAAACAAATCGTTTTCTACTACTAATCTTCCCTCTATTACCGTACTTACGTCACTACTTATAGCAGCGCTAATTATTTTACTCCTGTCTCTTATTTGACTATGAGTACCATTACTGCTACTACTTTTCCTACAACGACTTATCTTACTATTGCTTAGTTTACGCCTACTACAACTACTGCCGCTTTTACTGTTTGTGTAATAGTAAAACTACTACTATTACTTCTTATGACTACTACGAATTGAATTACTCTGACTACTTTTACGACATATTTCACTTCGATGTTTACTGTTACTACTGATTTTACTGTAGTTCAATTACTCCTACTTACTACAACTAAATATTTTACTACTAGTACAATTATTGCTGATACTGTGACTTAAAAAAAACATTACGGATCGTGACTTATATTAGCCTCCTCCTGATTTTATAACTAGTACAATGACCACTACTTTTACTAACATTATGGTTACTTTAACTAATACAACTCTTGTTTAGGGACGAAACAGTCATTGTGTATGAGCGCTTTTACATTGCTTGTGTAAGAGGTAATCGTGACTACCGTCCCCGGTGGGCCCTCATCGTGGTACGTTTGTTTGCAGAGCTGTTATTGGAGGCTAACTTTAGCCGCTAACTCACTGTTGCGATGCTACATGAGAGATCTGTTTTGTTCGTGCCGTTTCTGAGCACCTACCGAAGGCCAGAGACGGCGGTGGTAATCGTGACTGGTTGCTAGGCAACAGGAGGATGCCTTTGTGTGAGCGCGATTCAATCTTTATGTGTCAAGGTTTGCTCTTGTCCTTCTCTAAATGCGACAAAGTGATAAGTAGCAGCCTGGCCACCGAAAGCCAGAAGACACGAATCAAAATGACACTTTTTGAAATTAGGGCCAAAGATTTAAGTCTTGGTTTCACTGCAGCATAGCACTCAGTGTGAGCGCTAGAAGGTAAAACAATGTCAGGGAAAGCCTACTAGAACATCTGGCTTTTATCTGGGGTTAATCGGAGGCACGTAAAGGATGGTGTGCTGACTCCCATTTGACGAGTTTGAACAGTGACTGGTTCAATCATTAGTTGTCAATGTTATTAATGTGTGAGTACAAAATTGTGCACTGTCGTATCTTCCATTCAAATATATTTACAATTTTGAATTTAAAAAAAAAATTTCCAACTACATGTTCATTCCTTCATGTATATTTTAAAAATTGTTCAATATCTTGTTACATTCCAAATTAATTATATTTTAATACAGAAAATTGTTGAATGTTTTCACTTTGCGCAAAACTCAACATTGTTTACCTCGTAACCTTTTTATGCGGGCTACATTTAATTTAGATTTTTTAAAATGTTTTTAATTTCAGCAATTTAAATGACACCCCCCCACCCCTCCATGCCCCCATTCCCCTGCCCCCCACCACAGGTCAGATTTTGTCTATATAAAAGTACGTTATTGAAATTATTGTTATATTATATATTAGTCTAATATATAAATATAACTTTGGCGCCATCTTGTGGCCAATGAATACTGTTGCACTCAGGGGAGGCACTTCATTTTGTCAGACCATAGCCATGTCTAATCAAACAAAAAAAGTGCTTTGTCGCCATGTAGTAACACAAAATGGCATTTGCCAACCGTGTTGGGTGCGTGTCAATTACCCGTAGATGGAAAAGTCCGAAAAGGAAAAAGACTTCAAAAAACATCATTTGCAAAAACAGCTTTCCTCAAAGGGGAACGATAACATTTATTATCCAGTGTTAAGGCACATAGTGAAAGATACAACATACATGAACAATGATGTATTCACCGACCAGGTCGTTTCTTCCTGGGAACCAAACGGAACGTCTGAAAATGTCAAAGTGCATTTAACTTTTTTTTTTTCCTCTTTGGCCAGTCAAATGTTTTAGGTTTTTTTTTCTTTTTTTTGTGTTTCCAGCTGAACAAGAGCACAGAAACGATGTTTTTGAAACTTTCAAGTAAATTTGTTTGCCAGCTTAACGTGATTTGTTTTTTTGGGGCAAAACGAGGCAGTTGCCTTCATTCCCAGCTTAATTGGATATGAAAAAAAAAAAAAAAGATATGAAGACGCAGCTGGGAAGAGTTGCGTAACTAAATGAAGCGAGGCTAAGCTAGGCTAAACTAGGCTAGTCTACGCTAAGTCTCCCGGCCGCAAGTTGCGCCGGTCAAGGCATCATTGGTAAACACTGTTAAAACACAATGAAACAATAAGCATCAGTCCCGCAAGATTTGGCTGGAATGTCTTTGGATTTCTCACTGAAATGCATAGAAGAGACATTAGCGGTAGCATACATCCAGTAAAATGATCGGACAAATTGTACATGAGTCAGTATTAGTGCCGCACCAGAATAGAAAAAAAAATGAGGAGAATAAAGTCAGAAAATGAAGTAAAACCAATCCGAGAAAAATTTACAATGAAATAACTTCACTTTTTTTTTAGGGGGGGGTGGATTTTGAAGTTGTACAAATGTGCCCTAATATTTAATAACTTTAAAATGTAGCATTTTATTCATGACTTTGTTCTTTGAATGTGACTACATTTTTTTTCCTTTTGACTTTTTCCTGTAATTTGCAAAATTAGTTGAATAAAATTTAACTTTCTTCAGTTTGCGACTTTGTATTTTAGTGTTGTAATTTACGACTTTTCTAGCCAATTAAAAATTGTTCAACAATTTATGACTTTTCTGGGAATATAGGGCTTTTGTTAAAAAAATAAAATAATAATAATAATAATAATCAGTGTTATGACTTTTACTCAATTTACAACTTTTAGTGAACGCGATTAACAGTCGTCACTTTATTCTTGAAATTTGACTTCTTTCAAAACTTTTTTTTTGGGGGGGCTTTACAAGAAAATTCTTGCAATAATATGACTTTTTCTTCAAATCTCAACCCTCTTCTTATCGTGTCAGACTAATATATATATATATATATATATATATATATATATATTTTTTTAACTTGCCCTTTCATTACTTTTTTTCCACCTCATCATTTCAGTATTTTTCTTTCTTTTCAGTGCGGCACTAACACTGCAATGAACCGAGGTCACTGTGTGCTGAAAAGAAGTCCTCTTAGAAAGACGCAATCAAGGCCACTGTTGCGTCAAAGCACTTTGTACGTTTAAAAAAAGAAAGAAAAAAAAAAGGAAATATGTTCATCATTTCAGACCTTGCCAGTACTGAGATGCATCTTCTGTGAAAAATGAAGCTTTCCCGGCAAATAAAAAGAACATCCAGTTCTTCTTCTAACTCCGCCCACAGCCCCCCTAAATAACATTAGATAAAATAAAGTACCTATTTGCATCCTTTATAAAAGAAGCTCTTTGGAAACATGTCATAAAAAAACGTGCAAATTGGACAAAGGGGCAAGGGAGGGATGGCACTTCAGCCGATGCTGAGTCTCTCCTGTGAGTTCTTGGTGTACTTGACGCCTCCCTCGCGGGGGTGGTCGATCCGGACCGACAAACTGGCGTCGGGACGCTGCGATTCCTCACGAGGGCGGCGGGGGTCTTTGGCGACGGAGGATTTTCTCTCGGGATCGGGCCGCGCGCCCGTCTGGATTCTGCTCAAGCTCAGGATGTTCCCGTGCGGGTCTTTGGCGGGGAGCCGGTCCAACTGCCGCCCCACTTGCACCGGGCTGGGAAAGATCGTGCCTTGACACGCCCGGTAGAAATATCTGCAACGCACACGCTTGGTCAGTTTTTGGACTTCACACCCCTAGCCCTAAATTTTATTTGACAGGTGAGCGCTGGATAAGCCACCGGTTGTGCGACGAGAGAACAAATGCAAAGCTGCAGTCCCTGATGCACTTTCAGCCAAACACAAAATGAAAGCACTCACAAGGAGCAAGGTACGGTACATATATTACGCTTAAAACATTAAAATGTTTCAATTCCTGACTTTTCTAGCAAATTAGGACTTTCTCAAACACACACACACACACACACGCACACGCACACGCACACGCACACGCACACGCACACGCACACGCACACGCACACGCACACGCACACGCACACACACACGTATATGTTAGTTTTATAGGAAACAGAGATAGACGTCACTCTTATTTGGATCCTTTCTCAAATACTAGATAATGCATAGGTGTCAAACTCAAGGCCCGGGGGCTAGATCTGGCTCGCCACATCATTTTATGTGGCCTGCGAAAGCAAATCAAACATGTCAACTTCCACGATGCTTGCTAAAATCTCCACCAAAATTTAAGTGTCATATGTAATGTAATAAATAAGAGACATATTGTAAGCATTTTCTTGTTACCAAAAACCTCTTTACAGGAACTGAAACCACAGTTGAAGAAACCGTTATTATTAACATGTGGTTCCAGTGATAACGGCCCTCCAAGGGAAACGGAAGGTAAAATGTGGCCCACGACAAAAATGAGTTTGACACCCATGTTTTCATGATTTTAAGTCTTCACTCTTTCTGCACGAGTTGAGTCAGCACGACCACATGTCACGCGAGTAAGATAGCGATCAATGTTTGCAAACTTACCTTCAAGGTTGGGAGTGGTACAATGAGACGTGAAACTTGAAAGAAATAAATAGTGGTGCTTGCATGCAGCGAGCGAAATGAGGATTCGGCCGAGAGTCCACACAGAATGTGGAAGAGCTGCGTGTTTAAGAGACAAAGACAAACTGTCGGCAGACATCCAGAGAGCCATGCCTACGCTTAGGCGACCGATGGAGATCAGATTGGAGCGTCGAAAAGTTCACGGCGCTGGAATGTCGCGCCCCACCTTGGCCCAAGCTATTGTATTGAAGAGGTGCAACCGCACATGTCAAATTTTCGTTGAGAGTCGATGGGGAAAGATTTTCTGCACCGTAGTCAAGTGTGACTTCATAAGAGCGTTTTATTTCTCTGCATTACCTTTGATGACGTTATATATTCATTCCTACGGGACACTGCTATTTTATTTTTTAATCCGTTTAACAAAGCTGTTGGGTGCTCCCTACCTGGGCAGCAGTGCGGCCGCTGGCGTGATGAGGCAGAGCAGGTAAAACGTGGGGTCCTGCAGCAGCCTCTGCATGGTCCAGTAGGGGTTGGAGGGGGAGTAGCAGGTGGGGCATGAGGCGTTGTAGCACAGCGCCACCGTGAAGAAGAGAGCCACGCTGAAGCAGATGGATAGCCAGTTCATCCATGTCTGGAACGAGAGGCATTGCTTAGACATAATGCACATGATGAGTTTTCCCCCGGGACTGAGTTATCTCACCCAAGTTTTGGTCTCCACCCCTAAGTGCAGCAGAATGGTGAACACAGCGATGGTCGTGACGGGGGTCCCCCATGTAAACAGGTCGACATCTGAGTCGGCGTAAGCCTGGGGAGGAAACGAGGGATGACTTTAAAAGCAGGAAGGTCGACGATGGAGAAATGAGACTGGCGGAGGGGACACTCACAAAGTAAGGAATGAAGAAGCAGACCAAACTTTGGTAGAAAGCGTCAATCATGTTCATCCAGAACATGTATGGCTTGTATTCCTTGAAAGTGAACAAAAGCGTCCATAAATTGACAGTTCCCCTCAATCTGCAGGCCTGTTTCCAACTAGAAGGCCAGATTTTGTGTGTTTTTTCAGCCATGTCCTCTTGAGACTTTTTTGGTGGGTCTACGCCTCATAGACATATACACCAAATTTCATGTTGCAAAATAAAGCTGGCTTGGGTGGTTGAATTTGCCTCAAATATGATTTTTTGGGTTACATTTTTAACCGCCCGCCCACCCCCCCCAAAAAAATATATCTATAATTGTTTCCTTAGGCCTGAAATGACAGTTTTGAACCAAAATAGAAGATTCTGTATGTCTTTTGGTGCATTCATCTTGAGATTTTTTTTTTCCTGCTAAATTAAACTGTTTTAAGAGGCTGGACATTTTCACAATAAAAACTGAATTGTTTCTGACAACCAAAATGGCACACTTTGCAAGTTTTTACGGGTGTAGCTTCCCGCAACTTTTTTGTGAGTCGACTCCTGTTTGACATACCTACCAATTTTTAGTTTTTTTTCTGAATTTTCCCAAAATGCAATTTTTTTTTAACAATTTCACAATTAAAATAAATAAATAAATAATGGTATTGATTCCTTAGGCCATGCCAGGCTTTTGCATCTTTTGACAAAAAAAAAAAATTATTTTAATCAGCAAAAGTCGCTTAATAAGGACAACGATTCAAGGGGTGAAGTAGTGGAAAGGCACCCACCTCCGAGTTCTGTCCGTTGATGTAAAGCTGAGGTAGTTGCTGCAGCGTCTGGGCCGACACGTCCTTGTCGAGCGTGCCGGTGATGAGTTGCGGGAAGGCGGAGAACATCAGGTTGAAGAAGATCAGATACCACTGGTCGATCATGGCTGAGCCCGAGAAGCCGCAGTAGAACTGATACCAGAAGATGAGTGCCACGAACATCTAAGCCAAGAATCAAACAACGGAAGAAAAAAACCCCAAACATTATAACTAAGACACAGTTGTTGTTCTTCTTTTTAAGTTGCTCTTTAAGGGCATGTGCGGTTCGTGGGTAGTGACGTCGACGTACGGCGTTCTTGTAGAAGAAGTAGAGGATCATGTTGGCCAGGCGTGAGTAGCACCAGTGGCCGTGCACCAGCAGAAGCTTTTGGAGGTTGCGGAACCGTGGCATGGCAAAATCGCTCGCCATCACCGCCTGCGAGACAACACACAAGTCACATCACACATGTTCTGGAGAGACTTCAGAGAGACGTCCAACATATACTTGATGTATTCTGACCTATTGTATCATTCTGATACATTATGGATACACTTAAATCAAATACACTGGTGCCTTGAGATAAGAGTTTCATTTGCTCCATCTCTAATAAGCGCCGTCTCAATGGGCCTACGGGGAGCATGTTCATCATAGGGCGATAGCGAGCAAGTCTATGGCGGTGAAACGGGTGTCTGAGCACACATGAGAGTCAGCGCTATCCCTTTAAGAGCGCCTGTGGCTAACGGTGATTAATCCCCCCCCCCCGTTACAGATGGGAGTCTTTAACAGATGTGCTATGCCCGTGAGAGTTAATTGGGAGTCTCCGTTATTGCTATGCAAGATCACCTTCCTGGAAAGGCGAGCTAAGCAGGAATATACAGGGATGACGATGATGAAGATGATGATTACGATGGCTGTAACCTCCGTGTGATATTAGCATGGATGTGGACACTGTAAACGAGCGCCAACCAAATAAAGGGGCCCGCCAGGTTTGTAAAACACACCGTTAACAGCCATTAAAGGCGTCCTTCAGCCACCTTGAACAAATAGCAGTGAGCACGACGATGGGAAATAATCCACAGTCAAAAAGCTTTTTTCCATTCTGTCGTAATCAGGAGTAGAACATGGGTTTCTGACTAAAAAGCAGAGAAAATGAGTTTTCAAGCAGAACAAGGACGTTCATGATAATATTTTTTGCTCTCATGCCACCTCAAGTACAAAACAAGAAAAACAAGACCGGGAAAGGGCTTTTGATGGCAAGTTGATGATTTGAATTTCACAGAGAAGCTCGGGAAAAACCTCCAAGCACAGCGACAATAAATCGCTGTAAAGTGAATATGTATACAAACACACACACACTTATATCTATGTGTAAATTTATCATCACTTCTACTTCTAAATTAAATCATCTGCATGATCTTTTCTCTTTTTTGTGACAAGTCGCACTGGATTTAACTTGACAAACACTTGACAAATTCGACCGATACAATCACAAGCTGCTTGTATCGGTCGAATTTCCAAAGCTCCCCCAATTTCCGCATTCCACTGATTCGTGGTGGTCTCATCCCAAATGCTGCCATCTCCTGGCCACAGTTTGTTTTTCTTCCTTTCCCAGCTGAAGGAGTAACTACAATTGGCCAAGACTCTTCTCCGCCCATCCCCCCCAAAAAACCCATAGTTGATAGCAATTGCCATCATTGGCACTCTTGGTTAATATTGCCGTTATCATTTCACGTCAGCGCTGCTCCAAGCGTTCATGATGGCCGCCACCTTGCACGACAGAAATCAACAGAAGGACTCACCTGCATGCCCTCCTGTCCCGATATGCCCACGCCAACGTCAGCTACCTGGATCATACTGACATCATTGGCTCCGTCGCCTAGGAAGTATGATCGTTGAATAAATAACAGTTTTTTTTTTTAAATATATTTTTTGTGACTTCATTTTTCGCTTTTGATGGTGATTCCTGAGACTTTTACTTGAGTCATATTAATGTAAAGTAACAGTTCTCTCATTACAACTAATGGCGACTCTACCCACCTTTGCTTACCAGTGAGGAGGAAAAAAAAAAAAAAGCGTACTAGTACACGGACCTTAGAGTGGATATCAAAGGGTTGTCTGCAGCTACTTACCGATGGCCAGAGTCATGACTTTCAGCTTGTTGCGCACCAGCTTGACCACCATGCTCTTCTGCAGCGGCGTGGATCGGCAGCACAGCACCGAGCGGCAACTACGCGCCACCGCCAGGAACTTGTCCTCCAGGCTGCGGTCCAGGGCGTAGGCCAGGGTGCGGCCGTCGATCACCAAGCCCAGCCGGTGGACGGCGGCGTGAGAGGACGACCAGTGCAGAGGAGGAGGAGGAGGAGACGGATAGATGTGGAAGGGGGCGAAGTTGGCATGGAAAGCCTTGGCCGAGCCGCACAGGAATTTGGCCTGGATGTAGTGTAAACTCTCCTCAAGGAGCAGGGAACAAGCCTCCTAGTTCAAAAGAGACAGACACGGCTCGGATCAAAAGCTGGAGCAACATGAAGCTGCTTCACAAGTACAAAAAAAAAAAAAAATGAGCATGGGACAAAACAGAGACAGTGTTGGGCCACAGGTTTGCTTTTAATAAGCCGAAAAGAGCTTTGAGGATGATGAAGAGGGCTGAAAGGAAAGATAAGACCATTTCACACACAAAAAGAACCATCAAGACCTAAAGGAAGTATTTTTTTAAAAATCACCAAGTAAAAATGAATCAAATTCCAAGGAAAGGTGCTAATTCCTTTAAAAAAAAATAAAAAATCAAAATAAAGGAAGGGTTGAAGAAATGAAAGGAAACAAGAACAATGTTACAAAAATGAAGGAAACGATAAAGTCACCATAGGAACCATTAAGAAAGGGAAAGAAACAATTTTTTAAAATACATTAACTCATTCACTCCCAAAGACGTTTTTAAACGTCTTTTCAGACTTGTTCCAGAATTGGCTGGTATTGAATGAGTTAAAAGGGAAACACAAAATGGAGTCAAAAAGTAAAAACAAAAAGTTTTGAAGGAAGTGAAGCCAACATCAACAACAGCGTCATCGCAATAAGAAACATCCCAAATGAAAAATTAGATCATATAATTTTCAACTTTGTTTTTGATATTACATTCAGATTTCATCACTTGCTGTTGGATGTTTCCATCCAATTAGATTTTTCTTTCTCCAGGAGTCAGTTTGCAACTGTGAAAGACGAAAAGACTTTTCCGAGATCCCCGACTGGCTCACCATGGAGTCGGCATTGAGAGTCAAGATCTCCTCCTCGGGGTCCAGCAGCTTGCAGGCGTATGCGATGTTCACGGCCGTTTCCTGCTTGTCGCCCGTCAGCACCCAGATCTGCAAGCCGGCCTTCCGCAGGGCGTCGATAGTTTCGGGCACACCGTCCTGCAGCCGGTCCTCGATTCCTGTCGCGCCTGTGAGGAAAATATTTCGCCCACGAAAACAAATAAATAAATAAATAGATAGATGGATGTCAATCCATCTCCACTCAGTACGGAGGCCACCATTCGGGTAAATAGGGCCGAGTTTACCCAGGAGCTGGAGGTTGGTCTCCAGGCGCAGGGCCGACTCGAAGAGCAGCTCCTCCCGACCTTGGATGGCTGTCTCTGCCTCCAGGTGGCGCTGCAGCCAGCAGGCGTATTCCTCCTTGCTCAGAACCTGGCGGGCACGGGGGTTGCAAATTAGAGCAAAGAATTTGATCCGGGCAAGGCCCTGGCGTATTGAAGAACCCAGGCGGTGGAAAGGAAGCTCTTTTGCTTGCGTGAGGACAATTCAGCGCACTAGTAGAATATCCGTGTCTGTCTTGGAACATTTTTTTTCCTCTACTAGTGCCTTTCAGCCTACTAGTAGAAAACAAAACAACTTGCTACACAAGTAGCGTTACTAATCTCAACTGCAAGGCAAAATGGTGCACTCGTTGACATCGGCACATCTAGCAAAGTGCCAGCAGAATCGTGTCATGTTACTGGAAGTACTAGTAGCGTAATAGCGGTTGTCAGCTCGTGCGCAGTTTTGCCTCACTGGTAATATGCAGTTTGTCTGACCAATGAGGACAACGAGCGCATTTGTACAGAAGTTAGCCTGTAAGATTTATTGCTGAAAAGTGTCTTTCTGGAAAATCATTTGAGTATTTATTGGATATCCGTGATATCCATTTTAAAGACCCTGTAAAGTGAAACTGAATGTGCTCTAAATTTGACCCGCCACAAAGTAGAAGGTTGTGAACCAACATGTGGAACTGTATGAGTGACCTGTGGCAACGCAGTAGATCTGCCGAAAACCTCCAAGGTGCTGGAAGAACTTATCGCGGGGCTTTTCCATGTCACAATGAGGCACTCTCTATCGACCTTGTTGTCATGCTGGCTGTCACAACCTTTTAAAGATGTTTGTGACTTTAAACTCTTTTCCCTTCCCTCTGTGACGTGCTCACACTCATGGCCAACAACAAGGCACTCTAAACCGATACTTTTTTAAACCCGATGAACAGCACTTTGTTGGCACCAAAGGTAGTTTTAAAGTACTCTTATGTAGAAAGTTGAGCCGAATTGAGTTGTCCTACAAGTGAAAAACAAAATGGAGACGAGTACGTGGACCTCAAGCTGAATAGCAAGGTTATCAAATAAATACTGAAATAGTTTTCCAGCGACATGTTTTATGGCCACACGGTGGTGACGGTTTTCGCACAGGCGTAAATCAGCCATGTGGGATCGTGGTTGAGATCGTGGGTGAGTCATGAGGAATGCCACCGCTTTGCACAGGCGGGATCATCTGCTTCCAGCTTCCAAATCAGAGCTTGTCTGAGCTCACCGAATTACCTTTTTGGCAATGCAAAGTGTGCGTAGGCCGTCAGCGGCGTACTGGTTCAGGTAGTTCTGGGTCCTGTAGATGATCTTTTTCTGCCGTTTTCCCTTGGAGTTACCTTGGAAACACGCATGACAGAACGGGACGGGAAGGAAGACGGCGATGTGATTGGCAGAAGAGGGTTGACACGTCGCGGCGGCATTTGGATGCTCAGCGCCGCCATCTGCGTTCACACCTCAAACGCCAGCCGCCATACAATGCAACTCAGAAACATGATCAAGACTCCTCGAATCGCTGTTTCGTGTTGTACGATTCGCACGAGGCTCCCGAGCACAAAATGTGGCCCTTTCTCTGCTTTAACGGCTCATCTCGCTTCACGGCCCAAACACCCAACAAGATTTCCTCTCAATTACTCTCTAAGCGGTTTTAATACGATCCAATATTGTGTGCGTTTTCCTCGCGGAAGGCTGCACATGATCACTGGTCTCGTGTCTCCCCGGCCAAACAACCAGAGAGCTTGCCAGGCGGTAATGCAATAACAGCACAGCTTGCAGGCACCGATAAGCTGTCAGCCATCTTACTGTAAGAGTGATGAGCATACTCACTCTCGTTATCTTTATTAACTTTTGTCTAAACGTTTGCTTGAAAACATTTAGACGACGTTTCACGAACCGACAGAAAAGATAGCGCTTCGAGGGAGGAAGAACAGACCGTCCACGCGAGCGCAACTGTCAAACAGGAAATGACTCAGAAGTCAACAGACACATTTGCTCTCGCTATTAAAAGAAAGATGCGACCATACTAACCTGGGGGCACCAAAAACAAGATCAATCTCCAGACCTCAACCAAAGGCAAGAAGTGGACCGTTTTGAGACCTTCCCAAATCAGTCTGCTGACTTGAAACCTGTCTATCGCGCACGTGTCTAAAACATACTGTCGAAAGGATATCAGAGGTGAGAAGTAGAAGACTTCTTGACTGGCGAGGCCAATCTCCAGACTTAAACCCTAGAGAGCGTTTATTTAACACAAAGCTCAAGGAAATGTCCCGCTTTGAACCCACACATTTAAAACACCCTGTCAAAACACCATCAAGGGGCAAGAAGTACAACATTTTAGAGGAACTTAGTGTGTCCCCAGACTTAAATCTTATCGAGCATGCATTTAAAACAATCCACAGGATTAAACCAAATCAAGCATGGATTTAAAACACATTGTCAAAGTTTTTGGAGTGGACAAGTCAATTTCCAGATGGAGTGTTGATGTTGACAACACTGGCACGACAAGTAGAAGGTTTTTGACGTTCCAGACCTAAACCCTACAGATCACGAATTGGAAAAACAACCAAGGGAGTAAAAGGAGCCAAAAAACAATAACAGATGTCATGGAAACAGCCCAACCAGGAGAAACGCTACAAGATCAAAAAAAAAAAAAAAAAAGAATCGATCACTGGAAATATAAATGGATACAAATTTTCAAATTCAGCCTGCAAATGTTGAAGGGGGGCTTCTGATCATGTTTAGGCCGGCAGAGATCACCACCGAGCTGACGTCAATGCACGCACTCGGCAAGCATAGCGACACAGAACAACTCCCCCCGGTCGTGTGAATGGAGCCATTATGAAGGCTCCGCCTTGCCATGAGGTTGCACTGGCTCGCCGTTCGGATTGGCTGCCAGGACCCGACGGTGAAACACAGTCGTCAGTATTGTGCGTCACGCCCAAGAAGGCCTCCGGATGGGGAGGAGCTGGGCGGATGGTGGGCTCACCCCTGAGGGCTTTTATTGGAAGGGGAAAATGATGTCACCTGGACCCGATTGCACTTAATGCACAACCAAGACATGAGGTGTGTCAGAAAAGTTGCAGGGCTGGTGTCACGAGAGAGAGAGAGAGAGAGAGAGAGAGAGAGAGAGAGTGAGAGAGAGATTTATATATATATATATATATATATATATATATATATATATATATATATATATATATATATATATATATATATATATATATATATATAAAAAAAAA
>CAAKHF010020259.1:13539-41267 GCA_901007745.1 Hippocampus kuda | reverse complement strand
ACAAAAAAAAGGTGTTTTGTCAGAACACGTCATGGCAGCTTCACCATGACAATGCACCTGTTCACAATGAACTGAGCATCTGACAGTTCCTGGCAGCAGTTCCTCCGTTTCTCCTCTTTCCCAAGCTTGACATCCAACCACTAGACTGAGCCAACAACAGACCAGCCTACTTTTTGCCAAGAAAGACTTTCAAACACTGGCCCTTCACCAACCCCCCCCCCCCAAAAAAACAACCCCACCCCCCAAAAAACTGCAGATTTGTCTCTGCAAAGTTTAATACTGAAGTAAAACAGTCAAATGGCTGGCCTGTAACTCATCTCGTTCTTGTTGGAAGCGTTAAGTGATCAATAAAGCAATTCCCCCCCCTCCCTTTTTTTAATCGCACAATTAATTAGTCATCTGAATGTTATTCTGCCGAATATTTACACCACCCCCCCAAAAAAAACACCAACAAAAGTCCATGTCCGTCAGGCGCATTGCATTATGGCACTCTTTAAAACAGGGGTCCCCAACCGCCGGTCCGCGGGTCATTTGGTGCCGGGCCGCACAGAAAGTTTAAATAACTTCCTTCCGTTTTATTCATTTCGAAATCTGACAGATGTTTTAGTTTGAAAAATTACCGCATTCTCTGTTATATCAGTCTACAGTATGTCACTCATGACGCAGGTGAATGCGCACTTCTCGGTCACGTGATAGGTTCCCGCATAAAATACAAACGAAAGGTTTTTCCGGGAAGGGGAAAAGGCCCAGCCAGGAGACAGAAGAGGAGCCTACGAGTTTCAAGAAAAACAGGGCTACATTTAATATTTCATGTGGTGAGTCATATTTTTCATGCACTTTTTATTTGCGCCGTATTTTACTTTGAAGGCATGTTTAAACGTTACCATAGCGACCAGAGAATGTTACGGCCAGATAGGACGTTCCTCTTGTCATGATTCGTGTTTCTAATTATGTTTCGAAAATACCACACTTTTAATGCAGGTCATATCATATTATAATGTTGTATCTATCCGGCCCTAAAGGCCGGCCCCTGAAAATATTGTCTGACATGAAACCGGTCCGTGGGGCAAAAAAGGTTGGGGACCTCTGTTTTAAAATCATAACGTCTCTGCAAAAAATCCAAACTCAAAGATGTGGCTGGATGTTGCTAAATTGGCTGCCACCAACTCGTTGCGAAGTGCCGGAAGCTCCAAAATATCTATTTCCATTTAGATAGGTTGGTCTTAACATGGGAATACGGAATGTATGGGCTGCATTCTGCCGGACATATTTTTTTGATTTATGGCTCGACCCGCAATATCAGTGGTTTCATATCACATTATAACACTGGCGTGTTTGCCAGTGATTGTCAAATGGCATCCTGGGAAGTGGCCAAGTGTTCTGTGCAACTGCGTGCGAGGTCGCTTTTGTATGCCTGGAATAATAACGTCCCCAATAGGACGATAAATAGAACAATCATTTGACACCACAGGGGGGGAATAAACTGCACAAGCAGGTTGTGTTTTAAAAAAAAAAAAAAAATAAAATAAGTTTATAGGTTCAAGGTAAGCACTGAGCTGTTTGGGAATGGCACGATTTTAAAATGGCGTGCATAACTTTAGTGGAAAGCCTTGACTTGGGGCGGACAGTTGTGGTTTCAGCTTCATTTCCAAAATTGATTTTCCTCTTTATAGACTTTCCTTGATTTTATTTGGCCTGTTTTCAATGTGTAAAAATGTTCCCCTTACCTGTGGTTCATTTCCATCTTTCACTTTTAATTTTGTTATCAGAATTTTGAATTGATCGATTCAAGGGCCATCAACCCCCAATTAAATTTTTTGTCCGTTTCCTTTTTTTTACTTTTAAAAAAAGAAAACATTTTTTTGCAGTTTTATATTTTCACACTTTTTCTTTCATTTAATATTTTTCATTTGCATTTATCAGTTGAAGGGTCATTTGGTTTTGCCTTTGCAGCTCCTTTCCTTTTTTTATTTTCCACATTTTTCTATCATTCATCTCTTTTTTCTTTTTAGCAAATGTTCTCATCTTGAGTTTTTACTTGATTTTGCCTTTTTGAAAAAAAATCCTTTTATTTGCTATTTATTTGATCTCCGTTACATTTTGGGGATTTCTGAGGTGTTCAGATTTTTAAATTTAGCCACTCTATTTCTCCTTTTTTCTCATTTTTGTCTTTATTCTTCCATTTTTCTATTTTGCGCAGGTAAACATTAATCTGTTTTTTTTTTTTTTGCATTTTTACTCATTCTTTTTTTTTCCTTAAACCTATTCCCTCTGGTTTTACTTGCCATTTTGTTTAATTCTATCTATCAACCCATTTTGGGTGAGGAAATTCATATTTATTCATTTCATATTCCCCCATTCCCCCCCTTTTCATATTTGCCCCTTTTTTTCCCCTCCTGCATTTTTTTTAGTCTTACGTAACTTTAGTGGAAAGGTTTGAGGTGTGGCGCAAAGGGCGGGTGAGGAGGCTGGAGTGCTACAACAACAAAAACCCTGCTTAAGGCACACAGTGCTATGCAAGACAAAACTGGACAGTCACATTCTACAACTGCTGGTGTTCCTAACACGACACATCAGCGAGCAACACTCCTCTCTTGTGCCCCATAAACACACCACTGCAGGAGTGTGTTAGCCTGTGGAAAGTAACTTTTCTAATCGTCAACCGGCAGCGTATAAAGGACAAAGTCAAGTCCTACCTGTATTGGGGGATTTAATGAGATCCATGATGACAGAGTCGGCTCCTTTCGTGTAGACGGTGATCTGTTCTGTGAGTGGGTGCTTCACCACCACTGACATGCGCTTCCTGGTGGAGTCAAAGCCCAAAGTGTGCAGCAGCTCAAAGTTCAGCTTCCCCAAGTGGGGCAAATCCACCGTCATTTGGTCCGGGAGACGCCCCACGAGGGAGCACTTGTAGGCCCTGGCGGCGTAAACCAGCGCCGCTTCATCCGGCGACTCGGCCTCGTAGCGCAGATCGGCGCCCTCGGGGTTTCGGATTTTGCCGTCATAGGTGGGAGGCATGGGGCTGAAGGCGTGCGCTGCCACGGCCACCGCTGTCACCTCCTCCTCGAGCTTGGTAAGGGTGCTGTCTGCCGAAGGGGAGGACAGCATGCTGGAGCAGCCCTTGGTGGAGGAGCGGTTGGTGGCGAGGCTCGACGAGCTGCTGCTGTTGGAGCCTGAGGTCAGGCGGCTCGGCGTGAAGCGTTTGATGAAATCTTCTATGGTTTTGACCGGGGATTTGAGTTCGAACCGCATTCGGACCTGGAGGACACACAGCGGAATACGACGAACGTCACACTCCACCCATATTGGATGGGACAGGCAAAAAAAGCTTTAAATTTAGAAATTTAAAAAATTTAGCTTCACCCATCTGTCTGGGAAGGGGAATTTGACCCAAAATGGATGCTTGAAACCAAAATGGCTGACTTTCTGTTCAATTTCAGGCTTGAGATATTTTCATAAATCCTGTTAGGACAGACATATCCAACCAATTTCATGTCGATTAGTGAAACAAGCATCGCTGGAAAATATTTTCTAACTTTCTAGGGGAGATGTAAATAATAGTCGCTTGAAATCAAAATGGCCGACATCCTGTTCAATTGCAGGCATGGACCCTTGAGACCTTTTTATGCGTCCTGTCGTGATAATTAAGGAAACCGAAATTTGTGTTTATTAGGGAAACAGGAGTTAAGGGATTTTTTTTTCATTTTCCAGTGGCCGTTACTGACTGAGAAATGCTGCTTCCTACTTCCTGTTCAATTTCGTGAATGAGTCCTTTTTTGACTTTTTTATACATCCAGTTGTAACAGACATGTCCACCAAAATCTGTGTTGATTGATGAAACTATTGTTGGGGGCTGATTTCCAAGTAACAAATAGCTGCTTGAAACCAACATGGAGGACTTCCTGTTCAATTTTGGGCATGGCTCCATGGGTGCAACAGCGTGAGTTTTAGTTTTTGACACATACATTTTCATCAGTGTGCATTCAATGTTTTTTTTTCCATCAGAGAAATAACAAAGCGACACAATTTTGTACGGCCAGTGCCACACAACATTTGCATATGACCTTTTTTGTCGGTCCGTTTTCCCATTTGGGGCAGCACAGTACAATAGTGGAGCCAAGTGATGAACCGTGTGCCTCTTGGCATCCAGCCTTATCACATGCATGCATCTTGAACCTATAAATCATTCAGGTGAAGCCACAAGGGTGTACTAACAAAAAGGTGGACAATCACAGTGGCATATTAAAAAAAAAAAAAAGCACAAAGCAAGCAAACAAATACGTGCGGGTGATATTTCCGCAGACTATCAAGACTCTGATTAGATGGCGAGACAAGCAAGCTAGTGCACGCCATTGGGAGGAGAGGATATCACCTCTGACCGGGACGACCACACCCACAGAAAACAAAACACGGATATACAACTGAGAGCAGGCTTAAAAAGCACATGAAATAAAACTGAGCGCTATGAGAAAACTCTGGAAACTAAAATACCTGTACATGCTTCTTCGGTCAACAGACGGACACGTCTGGGATGTTGCAAAGAAGAAAAAAATCAATGTGATTCAATTGTTTGGCATTTCTTTCTTTTGTATAGTACTTTTTTTTAAAAAAAAAGCAGTTTGTACACCCTCTCCTTCCGTGATGAAAAGGAATTGGCAGGCTGTCAAGGGCAAGGGGGGATGTGGAGGAGGCTGAGGGATAATGGAGACAATGGAGGACAGTGGAAGACAATAGGGCACCTTTGAGGACAGTGAGGGTGGGGATACGGTGGAGGGCAAGGGAGTGACATTCACTACGTTTTTCATAAAGTCAATATTCAGGTTAAGATCAAACTTATGGTTTCTGAAACGCTCACGTTTACATGCGTGAGCGGACGGAGTTACTCCCGTATATATGGTGACTGTGAACACGTGTTGTTATGAAAAGACATTCTGTTTCTATTTTAGTCTGTGTGTGTGTTTGCGTTTCTAGAAAAGCTCGACAACAGGGGCCGCCAACCGTTTTGAAACTGAAGCTACTTTTTGACTACTAATAGCTAATAGCTTGATACACGCTTCTGAAATAACAAATCGTTCAAATTATGTTGAAAAAAAAACAAAAAACAAAACAATAATGAAGGATATTCTTTTATGTGAAGACACTGATCACATTAAATTTTTCACACGATCACTAGGAAGCATAAATAGCAAAATACAACACTTTTTAAAATAAATCTGCGAGAGTGTATACATAATCAAATGATCACTTACACAACATTCCTAGAAATTCACACTGTCCCACCACTGGTGATCTAATTTTGGAACCGGCCCGTTAGCTAATCATGCGGCCCGACCGATTGCACCATCTTGGTGAAATCTGCTCTACAAGATACAACCTCCACTTTTGTTTTTCGTTTTTCCTTTTCTACGAGCATTTTCTAACTGTGTAAAATCGCATTTTTAGTAAATGCCACAAGCTGCTGAAAACGGATACGGTGGCCATAGTTTAGACACCACTGCAGCAGAGGATGGGAGGGACATGAAGGACAAAGACTGGGGAGAAAAGGGCACGTTACCCCAAAGACGGGTGCGGTATCATGGCCATATTTGCAAAGGTTACCTTGTGACGAGGCTGGTCGGGGGAGGACACCACCACCGTATTGCAGAGGGTCAGCGCGATAAAGAAATCCATGATGTCGGCAAGGTCGGAGGGCAGCTGGGACATAGGCTGGCTGTGGAAGCGCATGAAGTCCATCTGACTGCCGCATTCATTGACTTTGTCCATCAGCTGAGGGTCGGGCGTGATGTCCTTCTCCTACGCCGCGGAGGAACGTTTAGCCGTGAGTGTGGCAGCAGATGGTTAAGGAGAACGGTGCAAGACAACAGGGGAACTGGGGGAACGTGAAGGGTGACAAAGGACAAGGCAGGACAAACTTTGGAGGACACGGATTGAAGACACAGGGGGCGGTGAGAGAAAGTGAAAGAAAAACAGTGAAGGACAGAGCTCAATGGAGGACATCAGGGGACACCGTTGGAGAGTGGAGGCTTTAAGAGACAGTCATGGTCAAAAGGGGACATAAGAGGACAAAATACGGAGGAAGGTGAAGGACAGTGGGAGAAATGTAAAGACAATCAGGGGGGAACAGGGGCCACACAGACCATTGGACTGCTGAAGGCCGTGTGCTTGGACAGGATGCTGGCCCTCTTGGCCTCGGCCCTGCTGCCCGTCCTGCGGTGGGATTTGGTGCTGTGGGAGCGCAGCACCACTTTGACGCTGTGGTGGCTGCCCACGCTGTCTCGCCTGGGCAGCGTCCCGCCGCGGGACGGACATTCCTCCTCCTCCGAGTCCATCTCCTGGTACATGGCAAGTCTCCTTGCTGGAGGACAACAAAGACACACAACAGAACAATTTACGATGATATCACACCTTCTTTCGGGTAGCAAAAGCTTGAATGGCACCACGAGTAACCACACCCTTTCTATGCATGTTATTTGACTAAGGCAGGGGTCTCCAACGTGGTGCCCGCGGGCACCAGGTAGCCCGTGAGGACCACACCAGTAGCCCGCCAGTGCGAGGATTGTGAATTGCTAGTCGAAATTATGATTTAAAAATGCAAACACGGGCAGTATTATAGATTCTATAGCTACCTATTTAGCCATCTAGCTAGCTAGCTGTAGTATCTATCTATTTATATCTAATATTCTAATATTATTAAATGTAATTTGTACAAATGTTATTTCAGACGTGTATCAATTTGGTAGCCCTTCACACAATCAGGACACATGAAGTAGCTCTCACTCTCAAAAAGGTTGGTGACCCCTGGACTAAGGGTTCGGATTTCATGGATTTAATGACTAATTGATTACTTTATTGAAACATAGAAGCAAAAAAATGTGTAAAAAAAAAAATAATAATAATAATGACAAAAACATTCCAAAGTGTTAAGTACACCGCTACAATAATTGTTTTGGAAGAACGTCAGTCTGACCGTTGGCATCGTGCGAGTACTCCACGCCCGCCACGGTGCAGCGGCGGAACACCATCTTGTTATCCGTGAGCGTGCCGGTCTTGTCGGAGAAGATGTACTGCATCTGCCCGAGGTCCTCGGTGATGTTGAGCGCACGACACTGAAGGTGGGAGTCGCTCTCCTCATCGTACAGCTCGGCGTCCTGATGGATGAAGTAAACCTGGCAGATCTTCACGATTTCGATGGACACGAACAGCGAGATGGGGATCAGCACCTGAGGGAAAACAAGCAGATTTTACGGGCTAAATGGAAAGTCCCCATCCACAAATATTTGTTTGGGCATACTGACACAAACTTCACATCTGACCAGCACAGGGTGACATTTTTTTTGCTTGGTTGGTGTGTCAACAATCGGACAAACAGAAATAAATCAATACAAACTGACCCTGAAACAGAAACAGTATACAGAGCCGTTTTTTCCCAATTAGCCGCGAGCTAGCTAGTCACCAACCGCTTAGCTGCCGTATGCTCATCACTTGTCGTGATTGAACTCTGAACTAGAGATGATACTGACCAGCTTTTGTTGGCAAAGGACTTTAATTTGAATCATTTCAGTCCTCTGTTGACAAATGCTGTTCGATCAAAGATGTTGATTGCTAGGTTAGTTTCTCATGCTGGCTAGCCTCTGTATGCTAGTGAACAAAAAGTCGGGCCTTTCATACCTGAAAGACGATAATCATGGTGAGGAAGAGATAGATGGCCGACAAGACGGGCGACAAGTCTGTGCCCTCCGGACTGAGGACGTCAAAAACGGGCCTCTTATCGCCGTACTGAAACATCCACAGCCCGTGACCTGCAATTAATAAGAACATAATGTCACACATGAACAACTTTGGTTTGGATCTTTTAGTAACTAGTGTTTTTGCTTCTGCTACCGTTTTTTTTTTTTTGAATGGATTTCCACTTCCTGTGCCCCCCCTTCCCCCCTTCAGGACTTTCATTTGGACCTCCCATGATTAGTGTCATGTATTAGCGTTGGTTGTCTTGCTAGCTTTATTTTGTTGGTTTCTACTTCCTGTTTTTGTTTCTTTATCCCTTGTTGGCTTGACAGAGGCTGATATTGACCAGCTTTTCAAAGGACTTAGATTTGGATCTGCAGTAACTGGTGTTGTGAATAATTATTGATTCCGTAACCTGTTTTAATGTGTTAGGTTTCTATTTTCTGGTTTGGGTCTCCAATCCCATCGGTTGCATATGACTCACAGAAGCAGACCAATTTGGTCAACAAAAGATTCATTTGGAAAACATAAATATGAGGGTGTGTGTGTGTGTGTGTGTATGTGTGGGGCACTGCACTGTCACGCACCAACAGCAGCAAAGGAGCACATGACCAGCAGGATGATGACGCACCAGAAGACATCCACATTCATCTGTCGCTCCAGTTTGCTGCGCTTGTAGCGAGGCCCGTTGTTGTTCAGCATGGCTTTGGTCTCGTGACCTGCAGACACGCATACGCGCACGCTCGATCACGTACGCGCGGGCGTTCCGAAGCGCCTTCATGGGCGTGGCGCTCACCTGCGTAAATGACGATGCCCACGGCCTCCTCTGTGTTGCGGATGGTGCAGCCCCTCAGCAGCAGGTTGTCTTTGTAAAGTGCGTCTCGTCTGCCACTCCGGTGGATTCTGCCCCAATGAATCAAAGTCAATGGCGATGAAATCAAAGGTCACGCTTTGAAAGAAGAATGGAAGATAGGACCCCCCCCCACCCAACCCCAAGCCTCAAAACAGTACGATACAGTACTATATGATACATCTGTACTTGTACTATGACTCAGGAAAATGCTCCGACAAAATAAAAGTTAATACCAAAACAATCATGAAGCATATGCACCACATTGAAAAATGTTTTTGTTGAATTTACGCAATTTTAACCAATCGGATCTGGACCATTTTATTTTGTGCAACCACTTGACGAAATAAAAGTTCAGTAATTTTTTTTCAGCGCACGGCGCCAAGCTACAATACTCACATGTAGCCTCGGAATCGGTTCAAGTCGTTGTTGGGCTTCTCGCACTCGATGACGCTGTCGTACTTGGACGGGTCAAAGTCGCAGTCCTGCAATACCAGCCGCACCACGGCCACTTTATTAGGCACATCAGTACCATCGTCTTACCCTGGCGACGGGAAGTGATGTCGGCTCACCAGGTCGAAGAAGCTGCGCACCACCTGCCGCTGCTTGAGATTGGTCTCGCCATCCAGAGTGGCCGTCTCGATGTGACACAGGCGGTCGGGGTCGCTGGAGCTCAGCAGCAGGACGTCGGCCGGCAGGATCTCGTTGCAGCGCAGGCGGATAAAATCGCCCACGTGCACCTCCTTCCAGAACTTCTCCACATAGCGCCGCTCTGTCCTGATGACCAGGCAGGGAGCAAGACAAAATTGGCCCCCGAGAAATGAGTTTCACCGATTGGCATAACGTTAGGTGGACATGTCTTTCAGAACAGGACGCACGAGTAAGTCACCAAGATCCATGAACAAAATTGAATACGAAGTCGGCCAATAGATTGTGTTCAATCGGGTAAAAAAAAAAAAAATTAAATTTTGACACAATTGAATTTAATATTTCAAAACTGCTTGTTTTTAAACTTTAATTCAATTTTTTTTTTTTAAGATGACTGCGTCGTCTTCTGCAGCGGGCAAAGTTGGCATGATTCCGTGGGTGGATGATATAACCTAACAATGGTGTTCAGCATTCCTCAAAACACACGTGTGATGTAAAAAAAAAAAACAACAACAATGATCAATGCTGAGTAAAACCTTCGTGGACACCTTGACGAAGCTTTAGCGAGACGTCTTTATATCACAAGGACGACACGAGAAAAAAACTCAGCGGGGTTTTTCTATTTTTAGCCTTCATTATAATAAAATGAGTTCACGGTGTTCTGACGGGAGAAGAATACACTTATTCATCTACACCGATTTCATGTCCTGAAATAGTGATCGAGACATAATGTTGCTCTATTGCCAGCACTACGTGTCAACAATTCTTTAGAAAGACTTCTTCCATAAATATGATAACAACTATTTATGACCGTTAAGGAACGCGAATTTCAGGCTTTTGCCACGGACGGGTACAGAAAATTTGAGACAGACGAGAGGTGTGCCACCTCAACATAAATCCTTGACACCAATTGCTAACCCAAATTTTTCCTTTTTATCTTTGGTGAAACTTTTTGGGCTTTGGAAAAAAACAAATAGTGTATAACCTTGGCGTTAGGATTATTTTGTGTTTCTTGCTTAACACGGCCGACAGTTGCTGATTCCCAACTCCGCTGAGGAATTTCAACAAATGAAATTTCCTTTCGACTGTACTCTTGCAATTTACACAGTTAGCTTAGCGTTTCCCTCAGCTGAGAAAAATGCAGTGTGACCAATGAATTTGGGCGTGTTGATCAAAAGAGCACATGACTTTGGTCTTCTTGGACCAGTGTAACCGCGCCAGTCACCGCTGCCACAAAGCAAGTCCAGTATCAATATCTCACATAACTCTTTGCTGCTTTGTCATGTTTGTGGTAGCGAATGACTTTGAGGAAATAAATGCACAGTCTACGTAAAAGGATTTTTGATTGTAAATACGAGGGATGTTTGACAGCACTTATTTTTCAGTCACATATGAGTACGAGTATTCACTCTTGACGTACTCTACAGTGTGTTATGGGCACCGGGAACAGATGCCACTCGGACTGTTGTTACACTCTTATAGGATGCTTTTTTTTTAATTGGGGAAAAAAAAATACAAAACTACACTGCTGCTTAAAAAGATGTTTGTAATCAAAATCAAAACAGCAATGCTTTATGTACATTATGGTCATTTCTTTTAGCAGTAGTGTTAATGTCAGTGATCAATATTGTCGTGAAAAAAAAAATCACAATTTTAATCCTGCCACATTGACAAATAAAATGAGGAATGTGTGAAGGTTGAAACTGAGTTCACTGCGAAACCAGCCCATTCCAAAGGCCAAACACTTGTCTTCCAGGTGGAGCCAAAGCAAGAGTTTGTTTAGCTGACACTGGAGTGGCATCAACAAGAGCAAAGTGATTACTCATTGTAAACTTGACTGGATGCTTCAAGTCCACGTTTACACACAACCCCCGCCAGCCTAAATTTCTCAAACGGGAGGACGAGCGCAAACATCAATGCTTCCATTATCTCAACTTTTTGTAAATATTAGCATTTCGGGACAGAAGCAGGAACTTCCCGCGCGCTGGCTGCCACGTAGGCGACGGCATCACCTGGATGGAGTTGCATGTGAGAAGGACTTAAGGCTAAAAAAAAAAAAAAAAAGTTAAAAACACAGAGCCTTTTGACTGGTCTGAATTATCCTCTGTACATGTGCGTCACAGCCACGCTTTTCATTAGGGCAGGAACACCCCACAAACACAGGCGGAGGACCCGCGAGAACACCGGACGCTTTATTAGGCACACACAATAAGACATATAAGTCACAAGTTATCATTAGAAAACAAGGAATTGATTTTATTTATTTATTTTTAATTGACATGAATAACAGGTGAAAAACGTGTCAACTAGAAATGGCGTTCAAATTGTTAATTTCTCTGAATGTACCTCCAAAAAAATACATATTGGAAATTAGGGATGTAAGAGTACCGATACAGGTATCATATCAGAACGATATCGGCCTTATTTTGATCTATAGAGTACTCGCAAAGACTGCCTATACACCCTCTTGTGATTGTTCTATTATCAAGAAATAAATATCACGCATGCCTGACAGATCGGCTCAGATTTAGAATGACTGTATTGCTATCAAAATGTAAATGTCCATTTGCTAACTCAATTTAGGTCTTATGATGACTTCCTGCATTACCGGTATTTCATACACGTAATTATGTATGCATATTCTCATTCCTCCAAGTCACTTCATTATCAGGCCATTGAATTGATCACCACTGGACTGCTCAGTTTTTTTTTAAGAGACGTTTCGCCTCTCATCTGAAAAGGTTTCATTAGTTCACGCAACAAGGTTTGGTTAGAACTCATTAGCCTCATGCATATACTTATTTAACACATTTACCTGCTTTCAGACGTGGGTCAATTAGAGGAGCCCAGAGTTCCAAGTAAACATGGTGAATGGGCACTTTGCTGTTATGCTGCATGCAAATGGATAAGCAGCCAACAGAAGTGAAGTCAGCCCAGAGTGTAAATACTTTTAAATCCAGAAGGTCTTCTAAACATTTTAAAATTATTTCTTCCTTTCTTGCAATTTTAGGAACCTACTTTTTTTTTCCTTCACTTTACTTTTAAATCATTTTAAAGTCTTCCATTAAATCTTGTCAATGTAGGCTCTTTAAGTAATTTTCGTAAGCAAGCTTTGTTTTCTCTGCTTTGCTTCTGAGCTGTTGTGTTTGGAAACGAGTTGCTTTTGTGAAGCATATTGAGCTAACTTGCATGTAAAATGTGTTTTACAAAAGAGTGTTTTGGTCAGTAGACTTATGTTACTCACCTGCTGTAGACAAGACAGTCCATGTGGTTGATCTCCTTGTCGGACCTGTGTCTGCGGTAGTCCTCCCACAGGTCTTTGATGGCCGTGACGGACAGGATGAAGACCACGGGGGCAAGGGCGAGCTCGGGTTGGAAGGCGTTGACCACCGGCACGAAGTTGAGCAGCGCGATGAAGACAAAGTAAACATTGGCGAAGCGGTGGAACTGCTCGAAGAGATTCTTGGGCAAGAAGGAGAGCACCGTGTACTTGGTGGTCTTGATTTTGTTGTCGGCGTAGTGTCGGTTGGGGTTGTTGTCGTCCTCCTCGCCGAGGATGTTGGCGTAAACGCTCCTGGTTTTACTCTCCTTTTTGCTCTTCTTCTTCTTCCGTGGCCCCAGTTTGACTTTGGCGGCGGCGGCGGCTCCTTCGGGGCTCGCCATGGCCGACGAAGACTTCTTATTTTGGGGAAGGGGCGGGAAGCGACGCCACAACTTTTCTCTTGCACGGCGGGGAAAAACAGCTCAAACTAGCGGCTAGGTGATCATTCTTTTCCCTTCCCTGGTGAGGCGTTTTAGTTTCCTCGCGAAAATAGTTCCTTTTCATCCATGTCCTCACTCCGCCCGCCCGGAGGACAACTTTTAGCTTGTTTGGAGCTCGTCTCCTTTTTTTCCACTTCGGGAAGGATGCTGACTTTGGCCCGCCCCGGCATGTCGATCTAAAAGCTACCTGGATGCGGCTAACTAGCTAGCATAACCCATAAACCACAATGAGCTAACCGGCTAGCATTAACTTGTGTCGATCGGCACTCTTGACTGGAAACGTGACACTCAAGCCCAGCCGCCCGCCCCGGAGCCCAGCCCGGCTTCCCCCTCGACTGCCACGCGGTATTCCCGGAGTTGTGTTCCTGTCCCCAGGAAGGCCGGTGAACAGGAGCTCATTTTCCGTTGCAGGAGGGAAGGAATGAGGTACAAGAACAAAAATGCTGATTAAATTTGGGAGGAAACATTGAGATAAGTGGTCGGAAGGCAAGGAAATACAGTGGTGCCTTGAGATACGAGGCACCCGACTTAGGAGTTTTTCCATGAAGTGAGTTGATTGCTTTGATTTGGGAGCAAACGTTTTCGATACTGTATATTGTCAATGAACTCTACTCACATAGCAGGTCTCTACAGAAGTTGTGAAAAACTGAAAATAAATATGAGTTGAGTTTTAAGTTGTAATATTACCATTCAACACCAGATGGCAGACACGGCTTGGTTGCCCATGCACATCATACTGTCCTATATTACAAGGTAAGGAGGCTTAATTTTTGCTGATTCTGGACTATTGCAAAAACATACAAGAGAAACAGTAGCCAAAAATATATTTTTTAAATTGAGTGAGTTGATTTTTGTGAAAAAATACACAATATGAGTTCTTGCAATTACAAAAACGATATGGTTTTATTTCTTTGGAATTGTTCAAACCTTTTGTTGTGGGTGTCACACAAGAAAAAAAAAAACCCAAAACCCGCTGAATCCTCAGGAGTTTCGCTGACGTCTGGCATGACCGTAAACTGTGATGTTCTATGCAACTATTTCCCCAGTGAAAATTTGTCCAGGTGAAAAATCAAACCTGAGGACTTTGGGTTGCTGGCTGCTTGCTTCAACACTTGTGCACAGCTGGAATAATAAAACAGAATAACAATAAGAGTCTCCTGGGCGTCTATGCCATCAAATAAGGCTCGACTATTCCAGGTATTTCCCCAATATGCAACAACATCGTGTTGTAATAATGCAGCCTGATGCAGTTGGAATTTGTCCCGAAAAGACAACATGGAATCAATTCAATAAAGCCATTAGATTATAAAAATCCATCAGCTTTTCCAAGGCCTGATCCGTCAAAACTGATTCCTATAAAACACAAATAATAAAAATGGTTGAGTCTTGTTGGCGTAAAGAAGAATTCCAAATATTCCCAAGATGGATGAGTGAGGAGTGAGGCACATGTGAGTTAGGATTCCAGCCTCGAAATGTCAGGAAGGGAAAAAAATAGTCAAGTTGTTGCATTTGAAAATAGGATAAGGGAAAAAAAATCTAAATCAACTACAAATCATACTCACCAGACATACTGATTACTAAAAGTGTTAAGTATGCACATTGCTGGAGATGTGTTTCGCTGGTCGAAGTGAACACGTTTCGCTCTGACATCACACTGAAGGCCAGCAGAGAGAAACACTACAAAATGAAAGGAATAGACCGCCGGACAAAATGAATTTCACAAATTAAAACTCAGATTGTAAATGTAGGTCAGTGCTCCTGATAGTGTTTAAACCAGCAGAGAAACCCTGCATGAATAATAATTTGTTTGGGGCAAGACATCTCCATTAAATTGTAATATCAGTGTAAGTGGGAAATGGGAAAAAGTATGAGAAACACTCACCTAATCAAAACATGATCAGTTAATTCATACTAAAATATAATCACAATCTTTCTGGATGATAACAATTTCAAATTGGTGAAAAGATGAAAACCTGTTATAAAAGAAAGAAACCACTGACTCTATTTTGGCAACAGTTTCCCTGGGACCATCTGGGACAGCCTCGAATGATATTGAATCCACTTTAATTGGGGGTGAAATGGCGGCCTAATGACTTCCAATACCCTCTAACCAAGCAATGAAGAGAAAACATGATGAAAGGCGCAGCAGGGTGTAGGGAGATTGATGTGTGCCCCTTTTGCAGTCATGAGGAGACTATATTAATGTTTCACTGTATGAATAATCAGATTTGAATGCGTATACTGTGTAGCTGTAAGATTCACTGAGGTCTAATCATAGTATGCAGTGTGGGCCATCATTTCTCTGGCATTTGTTTTTAGCACTACAGTATTTCATGATAAACAAAATGTGTCCTTACAGTGACCCCACGTGTTCATAAAGAGAACTGCAAAAGTGCCCACACTATAAAATATGTTTTGGCATTTTTTTTTGCTTGTCAGCATTAAATAAATGTCTTACGACCCAAAATCATACAATAATTATCATAATATCATAATGATCGTAAAAAATATAGAATCAAACAAAAAAGACAGAATTTATAGTATTTTAACAATAGTTAGAGTTTTGTCAGCTTAGTTAAAACAATGAAAATAAATCACGTATATATTAACACGTATATAATACATTAACATTAATGATATTTGCATGTCAATTTGGGATTTAAATATTAATCGCGAATAAACAACACCAATAAATTATGAAACTCCTACTGGTTCGTGGCTACGGGGGGAGGGAGGGTACAGGGTCTGCGCGTTGCATGTTGGGATAATGTCACGCTCGCTCGGACAAGATGGTAGAGATTTTTGTTGTGATTTGTTCAAGAGTCGCTCACCTTAAAGTTGTCACTTTTTTATCCATTGGTTTATATTTACCTTTATTTACGCAGAAATAACTTTGTTTTGTTTCCAAAACGTAGCGACGAAAATAAACAGTGAGTGGACGGCATGTCTTTAAATTGTGTGTTTTTGCAGTGTCACGGACACACACGCGTACTTATTGTCTGCTCACTTTAATAATTGTTTTGTCACTGCGTGTAGGTTTTTAAATATGTGTGTCGAACTATTGTTAACCCCTGGTGACTTTTAATATATTTCGTTCCGTTTGTGCCGGCAGAAAGTCGATGAAAAATGTCAACTTGCCAGCCTGACGTCACGCAGTGGGATGGGGGGGGGGTGTCAAGGAGAGCGTGTTGTTGACAAACATTCGTTTTACAGCGTTTTAAAAAAAAAGGGGGCTTTTTTTCGGAAAATTGAACCCTTTCAGTTTGTTTGTTGTCATCTTTAACATTACAAAATATCGATCCCTGTCCAGAAATTAATAAATGATGTAATCTGATTGAAACATTTTCAAGTTTGGAGTCAAGAATGAAATTGTGTGATTCAATACAATTAATAAGGATTTGGAAAATGTCAACAACAAAGCGAGAAGGTGCAATTTGCTGCCGGCAGTAAATTATTGATTAATTTAAAAAGTTTAACTTGAAAAGGACAAATTCAGACTAAAATCCCCAACCTTGGGACGTTTCATTACATTTGAATTAATTAACACTAAAGCTAAAATGGTTCATAAAAACGAAGGGATGTGGACAGAAATAGCTAGCAAAGAGCACAAAAGGTTAATGACAACCGTAATAATACACAGACATTTATATTTATAGCCCTCCCATTTTATGTTCGTGCTATCTTGAAAAAGTAATCTACATAAGAAATAGAATTACAGCTCAGCCTCGCCTCGTTATGGAGATTGATTTTTTTTGATTTGCGCCGTGTCAATCTAATCGACCCAGGCTACAGTACAATATGGAACTTCAACCAGTGACTCTCCAACTGAAATGTGTTGGATAAAAAAGTTAGATGAATATTGTACCTAAATAAAGTTTAAAATCAGAAAGCTTGTCAAGGTGAAATGCAATTGTATAAAATTTACAGTAAAAGTTAAGTCCTACTCAACTGCACTAAAATAATGGTTCTTTACAGTCGGTTATATTGCATTTTTTGGGTGTCGGTTTAATGGTTTCTATAATCGCAATGTGGTAGAGGTGGTATGAAGAGATAGATTATGTCAGGTAAAGTCCCCATTGAACGCCCAGATATCAAATGCACAGTCCGCCAACGGAACGCATGATATATCATTTTTCTTTCAGGGCTATTGTCCTCTGGACCTGTAGAAGGTTTCGTGATCCAGCCGAATGTAAGTTATGTCACGTTCTAATCAAAGCGGCACTTCTGAATCGTCAGATTTATGCCAATCAGACTAAATTATGGTCCTCAATATCTTCGGCCACAGGAACAGATCAGCAGCAAAGAATCTCATCGAGCGCTACTTTTGGCAGTTAACCGATGGCTGTGGGAATGACGACTGTGACAACGAGTTCTGCGCCTCGTGTCGCCATTTCCAACCGCTGGATAGAAACGCGGCGGCGGTCAGAGCGCTGGAGCTGTGCAAGATCAACGCCAAACTTTGTGATGTCAAAACTTCCCAGACAGGATCTGACATTCAGCCTCCAGGTCTCAAGGAGGACTTCTCAGGTATTGTGAAGCTGATTTTGATTTCAATATTTGTTTTTGTAAAGTCTTCATTAAACATTCCCACACGTTTTCCGAAATGTTGAAAATGTTGTCTGTCTCAATTTCATTTATGAAAAAACCTTGATGAAGAAAGAGTTTGTTAATTTAGTGTTCTCTTTTTTGTATTTCTCCAGATGTCCATTACCTCACAGAGAACACTGTTTGTATGATTCTAAGTGTGTGCGAAGAGGAAGGTGACTACTCCGCCATTATCCGGGTCATTGGTCGGATTTTCTCCAACGCCAACGCCTTGATAAAAAGCTTCCGTAAGGATGAAATCAACTCTTCCGAGCCCAGGGATGGTGTTTCTGAACAGCCGGGCGCCTCCCTTGACGTCACTGTGGACATTGACTCGGTGCGCCGTGTCTACGAGCGACTTCAGACCATCGAGCAGGCTGAATCGGCTCTGCTCAACGCACTGGTCTACCTCACTCCCAACGTGGAGCTGGATCTGGAGTACCTGGAGGTGTACGAGGCCAATCCAGACTACCTGAACATCTTTGTCATCCTGATGGAAAATGGGAACCTACACAGTCCCGAGTACCTGGAACTGGCACTGCCGCAGTTGTGCAAGACCATGAGCAAGCTACCAGTGGCCGCCCTGACCCGACTTTGCAAGCTGTGGTCCGGGTATGATCTCCCGCACATCCGCCGCATGATGGAGACCTTCCAGCAGCTCATCACCTACACTGTGGTCAGCCGGGAGTACAGCGGCGAGCACCTGGTCAATGAAGATGACACAGTCGTGGCCGCCTGCAAGTGTCTGAAGCTCGTCTTCTACGCCAACATGTTGGGCGGCGACATGGATACGGAGCACAACGATGACGACGACGGTGGCGCGGCCGACTCGGACGAGCTGAGCCTGCACGAGCTTCTGGGTGAGGAGCGGCTCTACAAGAAGGGTCCTCAGATAGACCTGCTGGAGAAAGAACTGGGGGTCCGGCCAATCGACAGCAGGAAGCCCCTCATCCCATTTGAGGACTTTGTCAATGAGTCTCTGAATGACGTGGTGGAGATGGACAAGGACTTCACCTTTTTCAAGGTCGACGCGGAAACCAAGTTCTCCTTCCAGACTTGCCCCTTCGTCCTCAACGTCTTCACCAAGAACCAGGGGCTGTACTATGACAACCGGATCAGGATGTACAGCGAGCGTCGCCTCACTGCCCTGTACAGCGCGGCACAGGGGCAGCAGCCCAGCCCTTACCTCAAGCTCAAAGTGCGGCGGGATCACATTATCGATGACGCGCTCGTCAGGGTGAGTCACTGCGAGACCCCGTATGGGTTTAGACAGTACCTTAACTTACTATTTTAATTTCCTCTACGATTATAATCAACCTTACCCACAGAAATGTTTTTAAGATTGTTGAAAGTGGCATTAAACTGTTTTTGCCACCATCGACGCAGCTGGAGATGATCTCCATGGAGAATCCATCCGACCTGAAGAAGCAACTCTTTGTCGAGTTCGAGGGCGAGCAAGGCGTGGACGAAGGCGGCGTTTCAAAGGAATTCTTCCAGTTGGTCCTGGAGGAAATCTTCAATCCCGACATAGGTGAGAGGATCACAGGGGAGCCTACAATCTCGGTCACTGGACTGAGACATAGAGACACACTCGGGCAACAGAACACTTGATTTTCATTTGGAGTCTTCAATGAAGAAAATGTCGACGTTTGAAAACACCAGAGACTATTGCGCTTGTCTGTCTGCTCCTGTGATTTAATCAATCCATGCGTTGACTTTGTGACTCACACAGGGATGTTCACCTACGATGACGACACCAAGCTCTTCTGGTTCAACTCGTCTTCCCTGGAGAACGAAGCCCAGTACACCCTTGTGGGCATCGTGCTTGGCCTCGCCATCTACAACAACTGCATCCTGGATGTGCACTTCCCCAAGGTGGTCTATAGGAAGCTCATGGGCAAGAGGGGGACCTTCTGTGACCTCCCTGACTCACATCCAGTACGGTTGCGTAGACTTGACTTCCGAGTGCACTCACTTTCTTAAGAGTCATCAATAGACTCTTTGTGTTACAGGGCCTTTACCAGAGTCTGAAGGAGTTGTTAGACTACAATGGCGATGTGGAGGCGGACATGGCGCTTACCTTCCAGATCTCCCAAGCAGACCTTTTTGGAAGCCCTGTGCTGCACGACTTGAAGGAGAAGGCAGAAGACATTCCTGTTTCCAAGGAGAACAGACAGGTAACAAGAAATACAGGGAACCTCCCTTCATCGTGGCCGGGGATATTCATTCCAGACCTGCCTGAGCAAAGTTAGATAAGGAGAGACCATAGAAAACAAACTTAAAAAAAAAAAAAAAGGTTTTACTCCTGGTCCACACTTGAACTCCCACACGTACCCGCATCATAGGAGCCAACTTTATATCATCCTCAAGTGGAGATCTTGCAGTTCCTTAGCAACATACTTTGGACACGTCGACCTGCTGGATGGATTCCAGCGAGTCAGTTTACTGTATGCTTCCCTGCTTCCTCTATGTTAACGCTGCGCCTCTCCAGCGCTGAATTTCAAGGGAATGAGATGTGCCGCTTCCGTAAGCCAGGAAGCAAGTCGGTTCTATTCACGCCCACAACGGCGCAAACACCTGCTTCTACCTGCGCGCACCTACGAAAATAGCAAAAGACAGAACACTCCACCCTTGGGCACAGTATAATTTTTTTTTATCAAAGATCCACTCCCTTTATGCTAACATAAGACTCTCATATAAATCTTGAAGCACCTGCTACACACACCCAGCAGCAACACCTACAAAGATATGTTTTTTTTTTTTTGGGGGGGCGGCAGGAATTTGTGGACCTGTACACTGACTACATTCTGAACACGAGTGTGGAAAGGCAGTTCCGGGCGTTCAAGAAAGGTTTCCTCATGGTTACCAGTGAGTCCCCAATGAAATACTTGTTCAGGCCCGAGGAAGTGGAGCTGCTTATCTGTGGAAGCAGGGTGAGGAAGCATGCTTTTGTCATGCAATTTAGTTTTGTTGTTGGTGTCTTTCGTTTGACGAACGACCTTTCTCATGGCCAAACAGAAACTTGACTTTGAAGCCCTGGAGAAGACGGTCGAATACGACGGAGGTTATAGCAAAGACACGCAAATTATCAAGTAAGTTGGACTTCATCCATCCATTTCAGCTGCCGTTAAAATAAACAACAAAAAATGGTGGCTTTGAAAAGGAAATTAGCGCTCTGTAATATTGTACAAACAAAGTTATAATGTAATTTAGTAGAATGGAAAGCGGAATCAGTTTGTGCAATGCTGTGATTTGGTTAGCATGCATTGCCCACTTGGGGGCAGTATAATACAAGGAGACATCACATCACCTCAGTAAAATGCAGTCAGATTACCATAATTTCTCAAGTCAAAGATATAGAAGTGATTAACTGCCAAATATGGAGTAAACATTTTTGACTGGCAAATACGTTTGAATGTATGAGCAAGTAATTTTAAATGTATTTAAATGGACTCAAACATATTTGCAGGTAGAACATGCTTGTAGGCAAAATGCTAAAAACAGACAAATTTTGCCCATAATGCCACAGGGTATTGAAAGTTTAAAAAAAAAGTTTTTTTTCCCCCATTATCCCGTGGGGTTTTGAGTTGCATTATGGTAGTTGTTTTTCACTGAGGATTAAGAATATATGCCTGTGGATATTGTTATATTGCTTGTCTATGTGTTGCTCCACCGGTGGTGTTCAAATATCAGTTCCTTAAAGCGTTACAACACTGGGGACATAGATGCTATTCGTTAGCACGTCTATTTGTTAGCGTGAAGCCAGCGTACTTTCCTGGAAATACAATTGTAATAACGTCGATGATTGTTGTTCTTTTATAGAGATTTTTGGGGAACACTGCACTCATTTGGAGAGGAGCAGAAGAGGCTATTCCTTCAATTCACCACTGGCACGGACAGAGCGCCGGTCGGCGGACTCGGCAAACTCAAAATGATCATCGTCAAAAATGGCTCAGACACCGAAAGGTACGGTCTAGTGTCTTTTTTTTATGGTGATTATTATTTTTAAATGACAGCGTCAAACCAACCTCCCAGTCTATTAGTGAAGTAAAGTAACGGTAAAGGAACAGGTCATGGACCAAAGCATCGCACATTCCATCCGCAGCATCTCTCCATTTTTGGAAAGAAGCATCTCCTGTTCCAAAGCAGCCCGCATCACACATCCCGTCCACGGATCTATTTTGTCTCGCAGGCTGCCGACTTCGCATACCTGTTTCAATGCGCTGCTCCTTCCGGAATATTCTTCCAAGGAGAAACTGCGGGAGCGACTCCTCAAGGCCATCACTTACGCTAAAGGCTTCGGAATGCTGTGACGTGCCCGCCGTCTAGGTTTTGTTTTGGGGTAGCAACCGAGTATACCTTTTACACAGTGAGGGTTAACCCTGCTGCAAACATGTGCCTCCACAAATAACTCAGCAAGCATCACAACGGTGGAACGTTGGTTTCCAAGTGTGTTCTTTTCTTTTGTTTTTGAAAAGCTGTGAAAGTGGACTTATAAATGTGACATGAATTGATCCTTCGCTAAGCCATACCCTCTAAACCGCCTGTTTGTCCAATCACAGCGCAGCGTCGACAAAAGTCCTGTTGAATTCAACGGTATGAGTTAGAGTTTGTCTCTCTTCAAAGGCTAACAAAGCTAGGCGGCCAAGCATGATGATTTTTATTTTTGTCCATAACGCTAATGCTATGCTACTGACGATGCATGTTTTCCTGATAAAGGGATTTTTTTTCCTCCACCGTCTTCAATCCAAATCCCCAAATTAGTCCAGATCAATGCAGGCTCTATATAAAGCCATGCGGCTGTCCAAAAGGCTCACGCTATGCTATCAAAGTCACGGAAGATAAACACAGGCTTGGGAAAATTTACGTGGCCAGAATGATTACGCTGTGCTAACAAAATCACGTTAACCAAAGAGGTTGAAAATCTATCTTAATGTTTTTGTTTTTTTAGAGTCTAAGATAAGCTTTGTATATGTATTTTGAAAAAGCACATTACGATGTTGTTAGCTCAAAATGCTAACGCTATGCTACCATGTCACTTAGTGGAAAGTCAATTTCAGCTCGTACAGTGTATTTATGGATTTCTGATATTTTGAAGTGAAGTAGTACATTTTTCTGCTAATGCGTGTGTGAGTGAGAGGAGATGGTAACCTTTCACATCCTTCTGTTTGTTGGTTTGTGATGAAATGTGAAGGGAAGTATACATACAAAAGGAGAAGAACAAGAGCCCACCTAAGCAAACAAAAACAAAAACCTTTTTTTTGGGTCAGATTTCTCAGGTAAATAACAAATGTTTGACGTAGTGAAACTACGGAGTTGCAAAGAAGAGGAACTATATTGCAAAGATAATAAAATGTAAAAGAATCACTTTTTTTCCCCCTCGCCTCGATGTATCATACTTTATCAGATTGCAAGTACCGGCATATGCTCCTGTAGGCTGGGTGTGCTCATGTGATTTAAAACATACTTTTTTAATGAAAAGTATTCCTTGAGGCCTGTTTTCACTCTTGCTGGCTGTCAAGAAATGGGGAAATTTCATATCACGTCACTAAGCAAAAGACAACTCTTAGTGTGCTTGCTTCAAGCTGTTTATTTCTCTCAGCCATTTGACGAATAAAATAACAAGACAAATATCGTTAAATGTTAAATATTTAAAAAACAAAATGTTAACGCAAACCACCTTAAACAAATTTCCGCTAGCTTTATGCTGACATGAAATGTGAATTGCTATTGACTTGGTTATGGAAATTAAATTTGCATATCTTGTGGGAGTTTGAAACATGTCAACCATTGCTTATTTGACACATACAAGGACAACATACACAACTGAGAAGTAGTCGTATTTTTAAACACCAAATCGCTGAACCAGACCATGTCATTTCATTCAACAAAAGCTAATTTAATGCTAACGCATACCATAAAATACCAACAAGGAGCGTTTCTTGGCAATCCAGGACTGAAAATCAATTTACTGAACAATCCACAGCTGTCTAAATTGTCAAAAATTGATTCCTGAAAAAAAGCAACCTTTTTTTGCCTGGTGTTCCTAGTGTGTGTGGACTACTGTAGTTTTGGTTGTTTGTAAAAGGCCAAAATTGCCACTTGGAAATAGCATAAGCTTAAATGAAACAGCAACAACATGTAATCATTACTAATGAACATGGAGTTCAAAATTATTAAAATAAAATAAACGCAAAATAAGTAACGATATAAAAAAAGATAAATACAAATCGAATACAGTCAAAAGAAATAAAAGTGATACCTACACAAATTTGAAGTGTACTCAGATTTCCCACAGCACCTAAATGCAGCATCAATTCCAGTCTGTGGCCTGTGTCCTTGGTGCAGAAGCCGCTAGATGGCGCTGCATGACAACGGATGAAGGAGAAATCCAAAGTGTGAATGAGTCCGTCACAGCAGTCACTCGACTGCGCTTGTCATTCAGTAATGCTAAAAATAACAATAGTCATCACACGGAAACTAATTTAGAGTCATTTTAAGAAAACAAAAAGCTTGTGTTGTGTTTAAAAATGTTGCTCTTATCATAAAATCTGTGAATTTATTCAGACATATTGTTTTGAAGGAATGACGTAATTGACCAGAAAGACAACGTAAACAATAAATATTGAGACACAGACATACATCATTGTAGGTAAACCTTCATATTACAGTACAAAAAGTGCCGCCTTTATGAAAATCACGCTCCGATTTTAACTTGAACATTTACATTTATTTTGCATTTACAAAAATGAATGATAGTATTTGTTCATTCATTTCGCATTCTACCCCTAAAATTGATTAATTCAAATGTACAGTATTTTGTTTTTAAAGCAGGCACGCACACAAATAAATATTAGCCTCCGTCGTCATTGGTGCGTCCGAATGCTGCAGCCTGGTCCATATCTGATGCCAATCAGAACCGAGGGAAAAAAAGACAGGAAAAACGAAAGAGAGAGAGAGAGAGAGAGGAGGGGGAGCGAAAGAGAGAGGAATGATGCTGATCTCTTCACGCAGCACAGAGGATGCTATCGATCAGCCTCACACATCCTCGCAATTTAGCGGCCAAAGCACGTACGCGCGTAAAAAGTCCCCCACCTCCTTCAACGCCGAGGATGTGGCGCCGATCAATACATCCCACCGCGCCAAAAAAGCTCACCCGAAAGTAACCGCTTTTGCACCTCGCAGGTAGCGCCCGTTTTGGAAACCTTTCCGATGCAGAACTCCGCACCAGCGCACTCCGGGATGGTGAGCCACTGTCAGCCGACGTTCGGCGACTTCGCGGCCGTGCACGGCGTCGGCCGAGCGGACACGTGGGCGCGGCGTGGCGTTGCCACCGGCTTCGGAGGAGGTCACGTTTACCACCACCACCACCAGCAGGAGAACTCCAGCGCTAAGCTCCCGGGCGACTCCCCCGCCACGCCGGGCGTAAAAACGCATGTGGCCGCTAAAGCTCCACGCTCCTGCTTCACGTTCCCTCCGATGCAAGGTAGGAAACTGAGACGGAAAGTAATCTGTACTTAAGTACAAGCACACATAGGACTACATGTTTAAAAAAAAAAAAACACAAACAGATAAAAGTAGTGCCCAACTGTTGTGCTTAAGTACAAATTAAATGTACAAAAATGTACAAACTCTGCAAATGTTGGTTTATTAAAACCCAACATTTTACTTTATCGATTAAGTCAGATTGATTTCAAAATAGTCGATTCTGTTACTCAAAGTCGACTGACTTCCACTAACAACATTGATGTGAACGGAAAGGAACAAGTTTACTCAATTAAGCACAGTCCGTGTTGCCATTGTAGATTTTTATCACCATATTCAGCTGCTTTGACAACCCCTTGAGTCGTGACAAAAAGAAAAAAAGGCAAGGGTAATAATTTTCACATTGTTTTGTTAGAAGGCAATCAAGGAGACAAATGCGCTGAACATTTTCCACCACCGTCACCCCACCCGGAAATTGTCATTTATTGTCATGTTGAATAATTTTGACCCAAGGTAGGTGCAAATATATATTTTTAACTATACGGCTCTGGAAATAGTTTCTACAATTTGGCAATTAACAGGTACATTGAACATTTTTCATTTATGAACTACAAACTACAACTTACAGTAACTGCAAAATGCCAAATAGAAGTTCTGTCATTTAGGGCATTTATTTACAGAAAATGGTTAAAATACCCCAAAAAGAGATCAACTTGTCACTCTTAAATTTTTGACTGTAAATTCACAATAAATTACTGGCTTTACCTAGTTGTACATCTTTAATGGCATTTTTACTGTCAACATTTCACAATAAATTGTGGTAAAACAACAATTCTATATTGTACTGTGAGCTGACATACATTATGTCATTACTGTGGAAGTTATGCAACTCAGTCGGCGGTTTCCTTTAAATCTACACTTTACATAATCCTGTGAAAAAAATTGTCAATCTGACTTTTCAATTAGTGCAAACATTCTTTGGATCCGCTCTCACGGAACATTTGTATTTTCTAGAAAGTGGAAAATACTTGTCTCAAAAATCTGATTTCTAATGTTAAGAATCAGATTTTTAATTTTTTTTTTTTTTAAATTCTAAGGACATGTCGTCCTGCTCTTAATTTATTGTAAATGCTAATAAAAAGCTCTTTGCGCGGTGCAGTGCAGGTGTACAACCACAATAATAAACATCACCTCTGGTTATTATTGCAAGTGTCCTGTGCCGCAGCACGCGGGACACACAGAGACGTTAACCTGAATCAAATCAGTGCTTTCCAAAATAGCATTTGTATTCAAAACAAAAAAAATTCAAAACAACCTTGTGTAAACTGTCCCTCAGTGCGCAACCCCCAAACACGCGCGCGCACACACACACACACACACACACACACACACACACACACACACACACACACACTTGACATGTCGTGATGCCAATAGAAAGCCATTTCCTTTTTGGGCTGCACATGTTGCACATACCAGAAACCGATAAGAAATTGCATGTAAGCTGTAGGTGTTAATTTTGTCCGCTTGGCGGTTGCCGTTTTCACATTTGACATTGTAGTATCTGTGACTTTTAAATGTGTGTCGCCTAAAAAGACGAAAGCCGGGCCCGGGGAGTGACTTGGGCGTCGGCGAATGAGAGCTGTTGTTGGCTGCGGTTAGCGGCTGGCTGTTAAATGGCTAACCGTTAGCCAGCGTGCAGGTCAAGTGCTTGAATGTGCTTTTGCTAAGGTTGAATGAGCCACAAATGAAGCTTTCATGAAACACTGAATCATTTGGACTAACTGTTTCGAAAAGGGGTTTTCTTGTAGCTTTGGTTATTTATTTGGTGAATTTAAGAGATTTTTGTGGCTGAGCACTTGAATGACAGAATGAATGTTTTCTCAACCAGTTTCTGTAGCTACAGTTAAAATGAATACGTTTCGCAGATGAAGTGGATATATATTTGGGGTGGGGGGGTCAGGCTAGACTTGTGGAAAACGCGCATTCTGTGCATGCTGCTCCATCCTGAGAAAGCGGAGGTAATTACCCAGTCCTAAATCATGATTAGACAGAACAGACTTTTATATTAGCAGTCATCCTTGCAGCAAGAAGGGGAGGATCAACGTATTTGATTGTTGTTTCTTCTTGCCAAACACAAACCATATGTCCTCCCGACGTGTCTTTGCGTTTATTACGAGAGCCACGGCGTGCCCCGGGCGCTCCGTTCCGAGTATCCAGCTCCTGGAATGAATCGTTCCATTGTCCCGGCGGCCGCCGCCACCACCGCCGCCGCTTTTGAACCGGAAATCAATTATGCCTCGCGGATTGACACTGAGCAAGACATGTGCATGTCTGTTTGTTTTTGTGGCTCTCCAGCGTACGCGGTAGAATATTTTTTTGACGTGAAAAAAATGTGTGTACAGTGAAACTCCTCTACAACGAAACCTACATGGGCGAAAATACCCCCTTATGTGAAAAAATCTTCATGCATTAACACAATTCCCATTCTCCTGCCCCCCATACGACGAAAAACCCCCTGTTGCGTTATGCGAAATAATTTTCTCTGCTCCAGCCTCGCAAAGACATTCACTACAACGAAATTTTATCCAACAGCGACCTCTACTGGTTCGTTCGGAAACAGCAACAGCAAACACCACACTGGTTTACATAGTGAACAATGTTTATTTCGGTC
>CAAKHF010020259.1:0-13212 GCA_901007745.1 Hippocampus kuda | reverse complement strand
CATACTTATGCACTATTGGAATAAAAATGGAGTACACATACGTTTGTGTGCATGTACACACATGTTTGTGTGTGTGGGTGTGTGTGTGCTTACATCTGAGACCAAATTTGCTACAGTGAAAAACCCCCTGTTGTGAAAAATTTCTTGCCGCAAACACGATTTCGTTGTAGAGGAGTTTCACTGTATAAAAAAAATGTCATCAAAATATAATCCCGCGTAATTAGTTATATATTGAGAAAGTAATTGAAATTGTTACAGGGTAACTATCACCAATTACATGTCCCGAGTAATCTTCCCAATATTGTACGACAGATACCCATAAAAATCTACCTGGACACAGTAACCAAATATTTGTACCTCATTTACTTCTACCGGATGTAATAAGTGATGACCTCGGCATAAAGCGAGCAGAAAGTCAGAATTCCTTGACCCTTGATTTATGTCGCCACATGACAGTAAAGCCTTTGAATCCCACTGCCTCACTTCCATCGGGATAACGATGACAACCCAAGTTTGTTCAGCGTTTCCTGTCTGTATGAGTCGAAAAACAAACGGCCGCCAGGCTGCAGTTTAAAATTCCAGCTCCGTCTCCCCTGAAGGGAAAAATGTAATATGATCAATGTGAAATGAGGCATGGCACAAAAGACTGATGAGCAGCGGGATCGGCTTTACCGCCATTCATGTCCAACAGAAGACCACTCAACTCTGAAATGGTGATGGTGACCCGTACGCCATACCAGATATGAGGTACGGTAGCCGGGCCATTCCGTGGGGACTTACTCACTTCACTCCAACCTCAATCGCGACACCGGTAGAATATGCGACCTGTGGAATTTCATGATATGGACGTCCATTTGTGTCTTTTTCCTGTGGAATTGCCCAATATTGCTTTCCCCAACATTGAGCTATAAATATTAGCAGTTATTCATAGATAAAAAAAAAAAAGTAGTAATAATTGACCCCTCTAACCCCTGAAAAAAAGAATATCTGGTTTTGAGTGAAGCGTGCATTCTCGCATCATTTGATACCTTGCTAGAGTTTTTGTGGAAAACGGCCATTGGCTCGGCTTTTTCTCTCGGCTACATTCTGCTCGGTCTGTCTATTGACTCAACTTATGAGAGGATGACTAATGGATCTTTTTTGGATTGGATCGTTGTTGGCTTTTCCCATCTTCCGACAGTTTACGCTTCCTGTTTCCCATCCACTATTGCACGCGACGTATTATCATTCTCCTTGCATGTCTTTAAGTTTGCAGTGAATTCAGGCCATATGGCAGCGTGCAGGTTTTCATGATTGGCTGGTGCCTTGACACATGAGTTGAATTCATTCTGCGACCAACCTCGTAACTCACCACATTCCATTCTCAAGTCATCTTCTCCCAATCAAAGAAATGGAAACGGCATTAATCTGTTCTTCTAGTACAGGGGTGTCAAACTCGTTTTTGTCGCGGGCCACTTTGGAGTTACGTCTTCCCTCGGAGGGCCGTTACGAAGAAATGTTTACGTGATTATCTCATTGTATTATTACTTGTACATAACAAATTGATGGATTAGTAGTTTTTTTTTATCACTCAAGTCAACGATCTGTGTGTTAAATTAGGTTTCAAGTTTCTTTTTTTCAAGATATTGGTCTCTTTTGGTGAAGAGAAAAACTCTTACCGAGCTGACAGTTTCGGCTGTCACTTCAGCCTTCGTCGAACATGTCACTGCTTCCTTGTGACGCATCTTAAAAACAACTATTTGTTTATTTGTTCGATTATTGTTCAAGTGAGTGTAAACGGTAACAAAATAATTACAAAATGTCAACGTTATTCATTACACAATCACAATTTGACCTTTCAGTACAGACTTTAGCAAGGATCATGGAAGTTGACACATGAATTGCTTTTGCGGGCCACATAAAATGAGCTAGCAGGCCGGATCTGGTCCCCGGGCCTTGACTTTGACACCTGTGTTCAAGTAGATTTGGCAAAAACGGGCTCGGAACCCCTTTGCCCCCCAAAATTTCATGGCGTGTCAAATTGCTAGCGCGTCAAAGCAAAAAAAAAATCGGAAGTCGGCTCACTGGTAGCTCAAGGCGCTACTGTATTAGAATTTAGGTTGTAAAGAAAATAAATAAGCGCTTCTAATAGTGCGTCGTGTGTGTGCCAGCAGGGAAGGCCTCGCTTTATCCCAATTGCCAACCACCGTCTCATTCTTCAAGTCAAGAATGAGCTCAGCAATGATTTACGCTTAAAACACGAGGGCGCTGCTGCCACTGCCTGGGAAAGCGTGTTAAGAGTGCAAATGTTTGCAGTATGTTCCGCTGATTCATAAAGGCTGAGACGCGCTGATGATTCCTCAGCGGCATTCCCGTAAAAAGCTCATGTCTGGTGAGGCAGATGCGGAGGAGATGCCAGCTCATGGAAAGTCTCGAGAAGGATCCCTGAGTCGGAGCAGATGGCAAGAGAGAGGAAAGACCGCTGACCCAAACGCTTGACTCACTCCCGATCCACGACATCTACAGATGAGACACCTATACTTAAGCACATTCCCGTCCATTTTGCAAAGTAATACCCAAAAGACCTTTTTTCAGCATGATGTCACGCATACTTCCGGGTAGCAAATACCTCAGATTGCACCACTGTAAACAAAAACGTTGATGTCATTCGACAAGACCGTTTCGGGAAACGGTAAATGGCCTGAGTGATGATATTAGCCGCCTTCGTTCGTACTGTCGTTTTCGCACCGTCCACGAATTTTGATGTCAGTAAGTCGAGGGAAGGGAATCTGCAATTCAACCACTACGTAGCGATGGCTCTTCCGATTTAGAGAAATTTCTAGCCCGATTCTTTGCCGATAATTGTGAGTTGATTAAAAAAATTAATAAAAATAAATCAGAGATTTTAAAAGAGTTTAAATTATCATTGAGGGACTGGCCAATGAATTAACGTTTCTGTTACTCGGATTAGCCGCTGTTTTTATGGCAAAATGGAGATCGCGCTATAGCACTCACGTTAGCTAGCAGGCTAGCCTTGTTGTTTTGCTAAATTACTCAAGCATAACCTGAGCAAACATTTTGTACTTATGCGAGGGTAAATTCCTTTAACAAACTCACTGATGAATGTTTGGTTGTCGGTCTGACGTTTTAGAATTCTTCTTCGACATGAAAGCCCCCTTCCATCACAGGTTCCAGCTTTTTGATCCAGAGCCTTTTTTTTTTTGTAAAATTGGTAACCGTATTTTGGTCTACCTCTCATTCCTATTGGGTGTAATTCTAATCTTGACCACTATGTGGCTCACTTACTTAATTTCATGTGTTACAGGAGAGAAGAAGAACAAAACAGGAAGTATTTCAGCACCGCCTAGTTTTAGTTGAAAGTTCTTTCAACGGCATCTGTCGTCATCCTTTGATTCAGTGATGACTTTAGGTTCATTTTATAATGTACATCTTTGGGCAGGTTATTGATCTATATTGTGAGATGATAGGTTTGTTAGTTTTGGAAGAAAAAAAAGATTTATTTACTGTTATACTGTAGAATATTTTTGTGTGATTCATTGCTCTTGATCTCTCACAACAGGTTTTTACTGGATTACTATTACTTTTTAAAATAAAATTAACAAAGAAACAAACTGTTCGGCAGTCATGCTTAACCACCTACCAATCATCACAACTGTTTTTTTTATGTCTTATCTCACCAGTGCGGTATGGTTAACTAAGAGCTTTGTCATTCTCAGCCAGTCAATCAGAGGAAAAAGACCCAATCGGGTTTTGAATAAGTGTCGAAATATTTCTGGAGAAAAAAAATGCTGGAGGCTTCAAGTCTAATCAAGGAAAAGCTGCACAGTTGGCTTGAATGTGCGTTGTAAAAGATTTATTTTTAGTCCACACCAGGCCGAAAAGAAAGTGCTTACTCAAGCTTGGTGCACTCCACTTTTCACTGATGAGAGGATCAAGCTGCCAGGGCCCGTGAATTGCACAGATGTGTTTAACCCAAATCGAGACTTTTTTTTTTTTTTAACATTCGGACACTGCGCGTGACTCAGTGCACCGCATGTGGAGGCGGCAAAAGTACTCACATGCTGCACTTAAGTCCAGATACAATGTCACGTTGTTGTCTGTGGAGTTTGAAAACACCAACAATCCAATTTTGGCAAAACAGGCACCGGAAAAATCTCCTGAAATGCAGTCGCTGCCGTTATTGTTGTTGTTGCTGATGTAGGACTGTTACTATTGTTGATTCGACTGTTGTGCCTGTTGTTCTCTCTGTTCATGTTGGGTTCATTTGATTTGTTTATACTGATGTGAATCAATGACTGGTCATTGACAATGTGAACCACTATACTAACAAGGGCCACGACTGGCTTAAAATTTGGACGTTTCTTGACGGCACAATTAAAAATGTAGTTGAAAAGTATTTGTGCCAGTACTTGGTTATTGCCCCCCTCTGCCCACAATCCAGTAAACCTCCCACCCCCGCACTGACTGCATGTCTATAGTGGCCGCATGACTCACGCATTTTTCAGACGGCAGCCGCTCGACTGGCTTTTGGATTTCCATCTGGCCAGTGCCACTTGCTTTTCTTGGCTCCGCTGTTGCCATGTTTCATCAAGGAAGAATCCGAGTGCGACACTTGCGACGGCGCTTTCATGCAGCTCTTGGGAGGGGGGGGGGGGGAGGAGGTGCCAAGTCACAAAGTAGAAATATTTTGTCCGTTTACTCCTTACATTTGAAAACACAAGCTCATGTCTCAAGTTCCATTTGTCAAAATAAGTTTGTTACTTTTCTCACCATCCACGGATAATGACACGATGTTAAAACATTTTTTAAAAGGATTTCATTAGCGAGTGGTAATGACAATGATGACTCAGAAAGCGGGAAAGCAAGATATTCCCCATCCATGACCTTATATAAAAGATATTAAAAATTTCCAGTACAGTATAATCTGACAAAACCTACACAGATAACGTGCACTTTTTTCAGTTGTGCGTAGCAGCACAGAAGAAATTTGAATAAAAATAGTCATTGCTTGGCGCACAAAAAGTGCTCGTTGCCTCACCAAATTTGGCTTGTCCTTTGTCTGCTGGTCCCCATTAAAAATTGCAACAGTTTTTGAATCTCACTACTCGAATGTGATGTAATTCTATTTGACGTCGCTTTTTTATAAAGGCCACTCATGTTTTTCATTAATTCCAACTCGGGTTTCAAGTGAGTGGTCACAAACAAACGGGCAAACGCGACGTGAGCCCGAGGTACTTTCATGTCTTCATTCGACCAGAAATCTCCAGTTTTAATTCCTGACTCTTGTTCACGCTTTCTCTCTACCAGGAAGCTACCACGGGGTCGAGCCCGGCGGGGGGTGGGGGTGGGGGGGTACGATGCCATTGGCTACTGCTGCCACAGAAAGACCGTGAAAAACATTATATAGTCCATGAATACAGTTTATATAGTTTATTAGAGTTTGTTAATGGAAAGCCAGCGTTGCGGAGGAATGACTTTATGTGTGCAGCCGTGCGGCGCAAACCAAGGCCCATTACGTTAATTAAGGCGGCAGACAAAATGAGGGAAGGGCACTTTTGTAGAAATCGTGTGTGAATGCCGCAGAGCTGAGGCTGAATTAAGTGAATTGTTGAGCTCCGCAATGGAAGACTTGCAGTTGGAATGACAGAAAGACGCAAATATGTAAAATTGTTCCGGGTTTGAGAAGCGTACTGTCAACATTTGTGAAGGATTGGAATGCGAGAAACACTTTTCCCACCATGTCCTGAATAAGCTGAACATTTTGAAGGTTTGAATCAATCAAGGTATGCGGAAGGTGGTGAGTGTGTAAAAGATCTCTTCATGTGAAAATTTTAGTGTGAAGGTTGTGAATGATTGGTATGAGCTAGATTTTTGTTCTCCCAGATGTCTCGAATAAGCATAACGTTTTGAAGCTGGAATGGTTTGAATTGTCCAGAAATGTGTTAGGAGGTGATGATTCTGTAAAAAAATATGTAAATGTGTTTTAATTTTGAAATAGCTTGTGATGACTGTGGAGTCACACATAGGAAGATGCTTGAAAAGATCGCAGCCCACTTTTGCCAGCTAAATCCTTTAATTTTAATGCTCGCTATGCTAACATCCATCCATTTTCTAATCCGGCCATCCTCACGAGGGTCGCGGGCGCGCTGGAGGCTATCCCAGCCGTCTTTGGGAATTAGGCAGGGGACACCCTGATCGGGTTGCCAGCCAATCGCAGGGCACACATAGACGAATAACTATTCACACTCACAGTCACACCTAGTGACAATTTAGAATGCTCCATTAACCTGCCATGCATGTTTTGGGAATGTGGGAGGAAACCGGAGTACCCGGAAAAACCCCCCGCAGGCACGGGGAGAACACGCAAACCCCACGCAGGAAGGCTGGAGCCGGAATCACCTCTGCACTGTGATGCCGACATGCTAACCAGTCGCCCAGCGTGCCGCCGCTATGCTAACAATAACTACCAATTGACAGAGTATGTTTTCACAGTTGACCTCTTTAACGGACGCCAGAAAGATCGACGTGCGGCCGCGGAGCGGTTCTTTGCCAGATGCGGAAAAAGTTGAACCAGTTGAACAGTTTGATGTTGGACTATTTTGAATCATTCCATAAATGTTGAAGGAGGAGGTAAATATATCAAACGTTTGAGAATTGTATTGGGAAGATGAAGCAATTTGGAGGAACTTTAAATATAGTTCTGTTTTTGGCCTGAATCAAGTGAACGTCTTAAAATGGAAATGTTTTATTGGTCCATCCATCCCTAGTTCCCACTTCCCATGACAAGTATTGTCATAAATTGGAAAACTGGCAAATTCAACAAAACAACACGTTCTCGTGGAGAACAAATGTTCCCACACAATAAAAACAACATCACATCGTGGGAAATTGGATCTTCTTATCATCACATTATCTCCTCGCTCACTGAAACTCACTCCTTGCTTTTCAAATATTGTCGTCTGTGAAAATAACCTCAAGCAACGCAGCTCGCAGAGCTCCCAGGGATCCTCCAAACTTTATTAAGGTCCATAGTTTTGGGCCTGGCCACTCGTCCGGCCTCTGGTAACGTTGACGCACAGGAATCAGGTATTAACCTGACTGGGGCACCTCCAAATTCCCTACTTCCTCACATTGTACTACGATGATGCTCAGATTAGCTCTATTTTATATCTCATAATATTTGACGCACACACACACACACACACACACACACACACACACACACACACACACACACACACACACATACACACACAAAGCAGTCCTCTGTTTTGTATTTGTGATTTTTCACACACAGCATCATGATATTTTCTATTCTAATGAATGGAAATGCTATTACAGTAGAAAAAAAAGACAAAACAAATGTGTTTGTAATGTGTTTTTAATGAGAGATGTAGCACCCAGCCATACTGTACTCGAGTACAAAAAACATACCATGATGACAACATTCAATAGAATATCAAAAATCTAAACTCTTTTTAAGCAGATTTTGTTTCAGTTCATTGGACATTGTGCTGCTCCTACTGGTGTGTGCACCTTGGCCACCTAGGGGCAGTATATTACAGTACAGCTCAGCAAGCGGCAGTAATATTAGTCTTTATTTTTTGTAGAACGTAAAAAATATTAGCCCCTGAGTATTGTTATTGCCTGTCTACCTGTGTTACTCCACTGTATGTTTCCAAATCTCCCCTGCTGAAAGTGTTGCTATTGGTTAGCCCGTTTAGGGTGTTTTGCATTGTATGTTAGCATTAAGCTAAACGGACAAAGGCCGAGTTTTATGGTTGTTTGAAATACAAAAGGTGTGATCCTCTTTGTTCTATGTTTACTTTGACAGAAAACTTGCGCTAGCGGTGGCAATAAGCAGCTTGAAAAAAAAAAACCCCTCACTCGTATCTCGAGACCGTACTTGATTGAGCAAAAAAAAACTCCATACAGCACAGTATTCCGAATTCTCAAAGCTATATATCGTCTCGTCAGCTGCGTGCATGCCAAGTGGAAAGCTGAAGGAATTAAAGATGACGCTGACATCTCAAGCTCTCTGCTTTGTTTCACCTGCTGGATGTGGAGAAACACAACCCGCGGGTGAGTTTGTTGCTCCAGGGTTTCCACTGGCAACACCGGAGACATCTGCTCTCCTCTGGTCGTTGCGTACGCCTGCTTTATACGACCCACATCTAATCGTATCGAAAAGGATCACTTTCTTTTTTTTGGCAGTGTTTTCCTCTCCTCGTGAATGAGGAAATCGTTCCGTTTTTTTTCCCTCCTGCAGTATTCTTTGATTTACAGCGGCGAAGATTAAAAAAAAAAGGTCACCCCCGTTTCTTTTTTGAAACCCGTTTTGGTAGTGCGAAGCAAACAAAAATAAATTCGCCTTTTCACAGATTTTTTTTCTCAGTATGTTTTAAAACATATTGGGGAACTCCACGTTATATGAAGCGACAGTTTTAATATGCATGCTTTACATTCCCCTTAAGACCGACAAGTCAGCTTCCAAATGCGGCGCCTAACGCAAACATGATGTAGGAGACGAACGATCCCAAAAGGATTTAAAAAGTGTGTGTGCGTAAAATGTGCGTGTCATTTTCAAGCCACTTAATGAGCTGTGAGAGTTTATGCAAAAGATCAAGACAATGGACCCAAAAAGTTCAACAGCGAAGTCGAATTATGGAGTTAATACTTTGCAGTTTTGATTTCCTGGCGTGGCGACGACTTTAATTTTATTTTTTTGCAACACTTGTACGTCACATGATCACTCGCCTGTCCCAAACGGGACACGCAGTCCTTCAGTCTTTTTTTTGAATTGTCAGCTGCAAGCACACTCACACCCACGCACTGCTGTTCGTCATTAATTAAGTTCCGTCCAAGCACTTTGCAATGAAAATAAGATGGCTGTGGAAGAACCAAGCAGTTTGATCGATATTTGACATCCCGAATACTTGATAATTATTCGACAATTTCAAAACTCAGTATTTATTCAAACTCAACTACTCAAAACTACCATTGTTTCATTGATCCATTGAAATATGTCTACGTGAAACCAGTAATAGTGCAAAAAAAAAAAAAAAAGGTTGGGGGCTGTTGCAGTCGGCATAAATTTTTTTTTATCAGCGATGTCATTTATTCATCGAGTTCAACTCGGTTTTTATCACATTATAGTCGACGACAAAGAAATTTTAGTCATTCAACCCCATCAAGCGAAACCAGCAAATTTGCTAATTGGTAAAGTGTTGTGGTCTAACTCTCGTTTATAACAGGTGTAATTCCACTCTCAACCACTAGATGGTGGGAGACTTATTTAGTTTGAGACGTAAATTTCAAAGAAGAAGAAGAAAACAGGAACTATGTCAGCACAGCCTAGTTTTGGATCAAAATGATTGAATGTCGTCTGCTGTAATCCTGCTTTTTACGCCGATAGAAAGCTCCTGTTTGCTATCAACACATGCCAGAGTATTTCAACACGTTATTGCCCTTACTGTGAGCTGGAACGTATACCTTTCAATTGAGGGAGGAATCATTGTACTACAAATTCCAAACCCATCTCCAACAACTTCTTTCGTTTTAAATGAATGCACCAAAATTGTTGTCTCGTCACATAAAAACAGCATTGTTTTCACAAACAATAAATGGCAGGAAGTGTGTTGTAGAATCTGTTGTCCATTTAGAGGCGTTCAAGATGGCTTTCTTTAGTCATCTCGTGTCATTTTACTTCTCGCCGGACGTTATTGATTAACTCGCATGAAAAGCCCAATCAGGCCCTTTCAGCTGGTTTGGAGTCCGATCTAATTGCTTTGAAGGTTAAAATAAATTAGGACGCGTCAAAGCCGTGACAACCAGGTGCTGAGCACTTGGCCCAGCGCACTCGTGCCTGGGCCAAGTGGAAAAAAAAAAGCTTCTCAGAATTTATCTGCACCCTTCTCCCATGACAAATGATTTTATTGTTCCCTCACAGTTGGTTTTCATTAGATTGCTAGGTTCCGACCATGTGGACTATTGTTGTTCCTTTATTTAGCGTAGATACAGGCACTGGAGACCACATAAAACAGAACGTTCCTTGTACACAACAAAGCAAAACTTGGCAAAGTTTGACTTATTGCTCTTGATGAGACCAGAATAGTCTCTCGTCAGGCGGGATCACGCTGCTTTATGAAGCAAAAGCTTGACTAAGTGAACTTTGAAACCTTTTTAATCTGATTATCCGGCCGTGTCTCATGTACCCGCACAAGCGGGCGTTCTGTTGCGAGATGAGCGGCAGATGGGAGCGATAGGGCGAAACCCGCCCGCCGTCCGAGCCCTGCACTCTACCTGACCTGCGCTCGCTACATCAGGACTAGCGGGCTAATCTTTTGCAAATGCTACGAGTCTCCATGACAGGGCCCTCGCTGAGATGGCTTAGTCAAAACAGCGCCCCCCCCCACCCCCTTCTGCTCCCGAACGCAACCCCCGTACGTCCCCTGGCTTAATTTAAAGGCTGATTAACTAACAAGTACCTGCTGCTTGTTGCACAGCATTACACAGACCGCTGCCTTTTGCGACGCTACATCGAGTTTGACAGCGTGGTTTGTCGTTCCGCTCAGGGACAGACAGACATACTGTGTTATGGGCTTTTCACAATTGGTTGCTGAGATGATATGTGAAGTACTGAAGCCTGGCACGCAGATGAGGATTCTTGAAATCTTGAAGATTTTTTTTTTTTTAATCTGTGACAGACTCCACACATAAAGATATGAATTCAGGCAATTAACCGTTTTGGTCATATTGTGCTTGTGGTCCAGGGGTTATAAATGTTTGGGAATTTTATTGGTTAGTTTTATTTCGTTTTGAGGTTTGTTTCTTATGTAAGTTGAGGGGTTCGTAGATTCTTAGAGGATAGCTCTACTTTAAGAATGGACAAAAGGAGCGATGGAATCCTTTGAACTCAAGCTTTTATTTTTCAGCGTCTGCTCCGCAACTCCCGAACGAACGAGAACACACCTCTTTCCTATAACTCAAACACTTCCTGGTTTACTTCAGCCAATCAGACGATATCAACATAAACTTGTTTAAGCAATTATTAAATGGAATATAACCTAGGTAACTGTAACACAAAAGAATATAATGCTCAAATATAAAATGAAAATAATTAATAATTTAACATAAGCTTACACTTATATTTAATTTGTTTTAATTCGTTTTCAGGGTGAGTTTCAGTATTAGTTTTCGTTTTTTTTTCTTAAGTATGTTCCACAGTTAACTACGTATGTGATTATGTACTGTATTATCTTTGGCACAATGGCAATCTAGTCTCTTCTGAAATACGAGTGGCTACTTTTCTAACCCGGAAGTAAGACGCCCGGTTCACTAAAACTCCGCCTCTCCCCATGAGAGTGCCGCACCCCTTTCATGACGTTGTCCTCAAGCTAGTTGCTGCGAAACATCACCCTTGGGGTATGAATATTTTCGGGCTTGACTGTAGATATTATTTTCCTACTTGAACCCCCAACAAAAGTTCATACAGCATCGCGGTTGGAGCTGAGTTAAGTGACAAAAGCAAACACGTAAGCTCGCCGCCGTGAAGCGACGTCATTTCTTTTTTTTTGGGGGGGGGGGGGGGGTGGCTGCCGCTCGATGACGTCGCTTCTCGGCAACACGCAGTCAAAGGACCGCGAGTCCCGGACGACTTTTCGACGCAATGGGCATATCGTAATACCGAAATACAAGAAATAAATAACATCCAAAGGTTAGTGTATTAAATTAAAACTTTAAAAGTAAAAAGTTGTCATTAAAAATAAATACTCAAGTCCAGAAATCGACTTAATTACAGTAGAATAACAAAGTATTTGTACTTGTTTACTTCCCACCACTGGCAATCACCCATTTCAAATAAATAAAGCAATCCAAAACTCCCTCATGTCCCCCTCGCGGTTATCAATATGCCTGAATTTCCTCAGCACCATCATGGCCGCGGCACATTTTCTGGACTTTTGTATCAACACCACCAAACCCTGGCTGCGCGCGTACTCCACATGAAGCTCAAAGTCCAAAAAGTTTGGACAAGATCACTTGGCCCACCTGACACGCTGAATAAAACATCACTGCTTGTCATCTTGGAGAAATGTCCAAAAGGGCCCCAAGTGTTTAGCATCAGACAGATGTGGAGCCAAGTATGTGTTTCAACACGGCTCAAATACTCTCAGCAGTAACTTAAAAAAATGGATGAATAATGTTCGCTTTGAATGACGTGCATGCGCAATTCGTGCCACGTTCCTTATCTCGCCGCTTGTATCTGATTGCAGGAGCGTGCTTTCTCGCCCCGCCGCCAGCATTTGTGCTCGGATTATTTTTTGCAAAGGTTCGACAATGATCTGATAGGAATCATAAATATTCTGCACTTTTCCAATCAGTCATTGTTGTTCGAAGGAAGGTGGGGGTTTCTCGCAGAGGGCCGCTACATAAAAATAGAAGGATGCATTTCTCTTTAGATTTTTTTGATTATTACATATTTGGTAGTTCAAGTGTTGCATTTAGAAGAAAACAACAGTTGTCATGGCAACTAGCTTTCAGTTCCCACGACGACCATTTACAACGCCAAAAGGCGCTTCGACCAACCCGGATTGTACCTTTGGCTAGAATGTGACGCAGGATTCTGTTTAAGGTAATCCATTTTAAACTAAAAAGAAAAACTTCACACTTGCGAGCTACTGGTATGCACTAAAAAATAAATAGCGGGCCATAGTTCGGACATCCCTGTTCCAGCAATCAAAAGTGGATTGTCAGATTTTTCTTTGCAAGGACGCGCATCCGTTCAAGGCGTTGAGAGTTTATGAACTATTTAATGTTCTTCCAACCACAATCCAGCAAAAGTCAACAAGCCTTGATAAAGCCACGTCCTTGATAGCTTTTTTTCGCTCTAAATGTAAATGCACAGTCGACCACATTCGCCAATTTTGTCGTGCCAGACCTGTCATTTGACAAGGAATTACTGCCAGCGTTGGCCACTGTAAAAATGCCAGTCGTCTGGAAGCCTCGAGAGCTACGAGCCGTGAAGCGGTCCGCCATTAGCGTATGTACACGCGAGCTGCCAAGGTACACTTATTTAACAGCGCACACTGAGAACCCGCGTGTTTATTTTAGGGATGATGTCAAATGGCCGGAATCCATATTTCACATCAAATTGCTTTTAAGAAGGATTTTTTTCTACATGCGAGGAAACAAACATTAGCATTTCAAAGCTGT
>CAAKHF010020249.1:0-11212 GCA_901007745.1 Hippocampus kuda | reverse complement strand
TGCAGAGGTACCGGGTTCAATTCCGGCTCCGGCCTCCCGGTGTGGAGTTTGCATGTTCTCCCCCGTGCCCGCGTGGGTTTTCTCCGGGTACTCCGGTTTCCTCCCACATTCCAAAAACATGGCGCGGCAGGTTGACGGAACACTCTAAATTGACCCGAGGTGTGAGCGAAGATGGTAGTTTGTCTATGTGTGCCCTGCGATCGGCTGGCAACCAATTCAGGGTGTGCCCCGCATACTGCCCGAGGATGGCTGGGATAGGCTCCAGCGACCCTTGTGAGGATAATGATGGATGGATGGATGAATTCATGTTGATTGAATGTGTGTTTGGGAGTTCCGCTTATGTACTTGTTTCTTTCCATTCCTGCTGTCACACAGCCAAGAGTCCTCACTATATCGACACCTCTTGAGAACTTGGCAGCTTGTCTGATGAATGCAAATAATCCATTTCATGAATCCTATTTTCGAAACTATCAACTCAATTTCCTCAACCTACTTGACCATTTCTTTGGTGTGGCAACTTTGGAAACCTTTCACTGTTGTGGCATAATTTGGCTGCGGTCCGCTGGACACAACATTAGTGTTTAAAAACCTGGTGAGGCCTTTCGTTTTGATTGGCTCCATTGCTGTATAGCAATTTTATATATATATATATATATATATATATATATATATATATATATATATATATATATATATATATATATATATATATATATATATATATATATATATATATATATATATATATATATATATATATATATATATATATATATATATATATATAATCAGATGTTGATGAGTTGATGCGCATAATTTGCTTTGGCGGGCCACATAAAATGATATGACGGGTCAGATCTGGCCCCCAGGCCTTGAGTTTGACACCTGTGCATTCATCAATCAGTTGATTACTTTATCTGTTGACACTGTTATGGTAATACAGAAAATGGATTTGGGCTGTATGAATAATGCGGGTAAGCCACTGTCTTGGACAATCACTCTTATATGTACACACCTGTAGTAAACCACTTAAAAAATGATGAGTTTATTGCTTTCTTTGTGAGCTAAAAAAAAAATAACATCGCGTTTGTAGCTAGAGGCAGATGTTGAGTTGTATCTTAAAATGTGTTTCCTTATATTCACTTCAAAAAACATTTTTCTGTATGATGATGAGTGGAGAAAGGTTTAATAGCTTGTCTATTTTTGCCCCCAAATTAACTGTGCAGGAAGCCGCGATGGAGAGATTATAGTGTGGAACAACGACACCGAAAAAGCTCTGCGGAAACTGCAGCTGCCGGCTAAACATGAAGAATTTAGTCAGCAGCAAGGTTTCACACACCCCCCCCCCCCACACACACACACACACACACACACAAACACACTACCTTTGCTTTGTTCAGGTGTTCATACAAAAGAGCTTCAGATAAATTTCAGATATTCTAGATATGTAGCGAGACAGCGTGGTGTCCCAGAAACGGTGATGGATAGATATGTTGAAACATTTTAGCATTTGTTGAAGTAAGAGGCACCTTTTATTTCTTGTATTCCCCAAAATAATCTTCTATTGTCATTTTTTTTTGTCTCCCAGAGCAAACGGAGCATTCCCCTGACTCCATTGCCACGGTGACCTTCTTACCAGGTCGTACATCTGCACAAATAGCAAATGGTAAAGCAAACGAAATCTGCTCTCGCATCGTCATGAGTATTTTTGCATCACTTACTTGTCAATACGCATTTGTTCACTGTTGTGTATAGACGTGTTGTAGCAAAGTCACTGAAACAGAAGGAGCCTTGGCATAATGATGAGAATAATTCAGTGTAAATACTTGAAAGAAAGAAAACCATTTTGAAAAAAGTAATCAGATGACAAAAATATTGCACGCTTACTGGAAGTTTGATTTTTCCATGAATAGCCAAAATATGGTGAGAATGAAATCACAACCTGACATGTGGCAAAAGGAAATTAGAGCCGCTGTTTCTTGCTTGTGTTGAAATGAGAAGCGGTGAGGAAACAGTTTGAAATGAGCACGCATTGTGCCTCTTTCTTTGCCGTTTTTTTTTTTTTTTTTTTGTTCCTGCCATTAACTAGTAATGTTTTCACAAATATTTAATGACAGTGGCTGCGAAATTGATCGTCTGCTTCAAAGACGGAGGTGGCTGCTGGGCTCAATCTGCTGCTTTATTTTCCAACTGACATGATTTAGCTAAAATAAAATTGCCCTGCATCATAATATAAGCAACGTAATGTTGTGCACAATAATGACAGTCTTTTATGAGAAGTTCTTTCTGATATTCGTATTTCCCTTAGGCGGCGCCAACTTGGTGTCATCTGGCAGTTGCGGGCTGGTCAGGCTCTGGAACACAGTCCACGGCCGACTCCTGGGACAGTTCACGGCTCACGAGGCACAGCTGGGCTCTGTCGTCATGACTGTCAGCCCCTGTGGAAAGCTTTTAGTTACGGCAGATAGGGCGGGCGCAATCAAGACGTGGGACATGGAGGTGCAAATCAGAGAAGTGATGCTGATTCTTTAATTGAAAACGGATATGTTGCAGCTTTAGGTCATGTACCGGCGGAACAAATTACAAATGGATCCGAGGGGATTTGACAGAAATCCAAGCATCTGAACTGAAACATGATTCTTCGTGTTACATTTAAATTGCTACTAAATGCACCAATGGTAGGAGACAAATGGCTAATACGGGAATTACTGGCCAAGATTTTGTTGGCTCACATACAAGTAGGACGATCAGAAAGGGGAAGATGAGCAAACGGTTCCAAAACATCAAAAACTAAAAATGAACTGCCCGACACACTGAGGAGTTGTAACAAGGTCAAAAGGGGAACTTTTTGTTCCGAAACAATTAGCCTCTGATACCTCAGACAATATTCAAGTAAAATGATCAAATAATCAAACCGCAAATCCTTGACGCTGGTTAGACGTGGGGTTAATTGCAGATGTCTGAAGCTCACTTTGCGGTACCACCAGTTCCAATTCCAATTTATGGAAATGTATGTGTGAAGCAGGGCTGAATAAATTGGGCAAGCTCAGCGCTCTGGTTCAAATCCTGTCCCACGGCAGCGTGTGCCTTTGGGATCAGCTGGATGGCTTGAACGTTTGCACTGTGTTGCGCACGCAAGACATTTTACGTCAATAAACTGATGGCCTTCTTAGCAAGACAAGGACCAAAACAACCCATTACAAATTAAAACAAACAATATTTTTGCTCACCACAGATTGACATCAGTCTCAAGTCCATTGTGCGGAGCGTTTCACTTTCCGTCTTTTCAGATGCGTTCAGCCACTTTACAGATGCTGCCTTTTGCCTTAGCACATAAACTTATTCCGAGGGTCTTTGTCTAATACAGCTTAGCGTGACTTATAACATGTATACTGATTTATGTTACGACCATTCACTGGTCCTGCGTGTAATGCCTGACAGGTCGTCTGCTTAGTGACTGCATAAAATTTGCAACGGTGACTGACACTTGCAGCTTCATTGGCCTCAGTTGATTTTTCCTCCGTCTTGTTGAACAATATGAGCACACAGATGGCAAATTTGAGCAAACAGCAGAATTTCAAGATGCTCGTGCGTGCACCTTTGAGATTGCCTCCAAAATTGACCTTGGAATTCTTCTGACTTCCTCAGCACTACTGCCTGAAGTCAGACGGCGGAGTGGTGACCGAATCTCCAGAATTGGTGCACAGTTTCCGTCCACACAAGGATGGGGTCACCCACCTGCATACGAGTTTCCACGCCGATCGGCTGATTCTTCTGTCAGCATCTTCAGACTGTAGGGTGGCCCTCAGCTATCTGCCAGGAGAAACCATTGGCTTTTTTGGACAGGTAACGCACGGTGATACACAGGAAGTAAAGTAATGCTGACACTTGCATTTTTGAAATAAATGGATTTAGTGGCAAAGGTAGTGACTGTTAACGTACTGTCCCCAGCAAGTAGTCGGAGAATCCAGTTGATTGAAAGGATGCGAAAGGCCTCGTGTCTCCATACACATGACAGAAAGGCTCCATATTTAAAGCAAATGGTGGTGATGTCTGCATAACATTGTCATTTATATTTTACTTTGTCTGTAAAACACACTTAATGCATAACCCACAAAAGAATTGACCTTCATGAAAATAAACACGTATGCTTAAAGAAAAACATGTCTTTTTATCTTGTAAAATGCTCGACTGAGTTGTGAGAGACGAACTAGCGATCACCCTCAATTATGGTCAAGTTGCTGTACCGTATTTTCCGCACTATAAGTGCGCCTCCTAATCCGATTCGCCTTATATATGGATCAATATTAAGATTTTAAATGTTCTGTAAAGCACTTCGTTACAGCTGCAGCGGTTGTGAAAGCTCTATATCAGTCAAACTGCATTGTATTGTATTCCCTTTAGAATATCGCTGTCCAGTGGATGCATAACGCAACCGCAGCCACTATTGTAGCTTCCATTCAAATAGACGAGGCAGTTGTAACTCTGCCTGGTAGTTACAACTCAGTCTTTTTAAAACCAAGTCCCATCCAGTCAAAGATGGCGAAAGCTTAATGTGATGCGTGCACATTAGCAGCTTACAACTGCTGTTTGAATGATGACATGCTATTCTAAAATGGACTTTTTACTTCGGCACTGATGTTCTATTAGGAGGAGCAGTGGAGCATCATGAGGCCCGCGTGTGTTCACCCACAGCAGGACACCTGTAATGATCGACACCCTGACAACACAGCATGAACGCGAGGAGGTGGAAATAGACAAGACGGTGGAGAGTGAAACAGAGCGCAGCGTTTGGCTGGTTGAATTGCCACATCCCACTTAAGTGTCTTTGCTCTGTTGCTTTAAGTTTATTTGAAACCATGGTGATTTCATTTTCCGTAGGAGACACTGAACACTTTGTTCGGAGTAATATTCACCATTAGGAATTGATTAGCCTCTTAATGATATGTACGCTGAAAAATAAAATGTTGATTCCCAAAATGATTGCTGTATTTTTGAACTTCAGTACACTTTACATACTTAGCACATTCATTTGAGCCAACATGAATTTGAAATGTGTTTTCATTTTTTGGAATGCATATTAGGACCAAATCTGACTCTATAAACATAGACATAGATAAAGGTTTTGACAAAAATAGTTATTTTCAGGTAAAGGCACTAAGCTGACAAAGTACAAATAATGACGCCGGTACAGTAAACCAGGACAAAACGAGAAGAACAAAAAGCGCTTGCGAAATGCACGGAGAATATAAACGGAAATAGCTTGTCCCAAAAGGACATATATGGAGTGGGAAATGTATTATGGAAAAACAAAATACTGTATATTAAAAGCATACATCTGGTTCGGAAGTGCGTAGTCCTATGTGGGCACTGATGAGAAATTGTGGCTCCCTCCATAATTTAAATTGCCCATCCCTGCTCTCAATTGTCCACAGGCGTGAGTCAGAATGTGCCCTGCATTCGGGTAGCGATCAGTTTCGGCTTTTCACAGCCTCTTGCCCCAAAATCAGTGGGCATGTAGGTCCCAGCTCATCTGAAAATAGAAAATGGATATTTATATATATTTTTTCCTTTATTGGTCGTGAGAAATCATAAGATTCTACTCCCTGCGGAGGCAAGTCTGGTATTATCAAATATAATTGCTTCCCATTTTAAATGGTACCTGTGCTCTTGCTTAGAATGAATTTTGTTTGTTTTGCACTGTGGTGCTCAGAGAGCTATTCATCATGGAAATTATTGTGAGTGCAACAAAGGTTAATTCAGTTCAAATATATAATCTACTTTGTAATGGAGTTGACGGTTTTATTACTTCGGATGTTGTGGAGTCAGTGGAATGTCTGAAACTCGTAGTTAATGAATAGATGTAACTGGCTGAGTATATTGAGGTGTGCATATTTGATTTAAAGACGTTATTAAGTTGTGGAAATGCTTTTAAATTGGCCTGCTGCATATATTTGTAGTTATGGCAACTGTACCTCTGTTATTGATGGCTTGAAATGTAACTTTTCGGAAAAAAATAAAAAAGAAATCACACAAATGCAGAGACCAGCAAAATAAAGATTCATTACTTAAATTGCAGTCGCTGCTTCCACATTTCTTTCCTACGATCACCATTTAATTTCCTGGCATTTTAAAGGAAACCGTGTTCATACTTGGACTAGACTTTGGGTGAACTGAGTTGTCTCTGTCACTTTTACAGTGTATGTATGCATGTACTGTATCTATCTATATGTCCATCCATGCATCCATCCTATGAAAAACTCATGAGAAAAAAAATCTGTGGTTATTTTGGTGGTAAAGTCATTTGGAAAGTGTCTACTGGGCTGCCAGCCAGTGATCCTCAGGTGAGTAGTACCGGTACTAAGGCCTCACTTTATCACCAGCTTGTGTGTGTGTGTGTGTGTGTGTGTGTGTGTGTGTGTGTGTGTGTGTGTGTGTGTGTGTGTGTGTGTGTTTGTGGCCAATGGAGGAGTAATATTGATGTGTCTGAGTGGTCAGTGTAATCTGAACAACAACAAGTGCTCTTCTGACCATGAGAGATGAAACTGTGGCTCAATGTCTCACCAGAGGTCCCTTTTTTATGTGGCTTTAAAGATCACTTCTAAAACGAGAAAAATAAATGAGGGAAAGTTGGAAAATTGGGCGCATGAGACATCGGTATATCAAGATCTCAGTGTTCCTCACAAAGTAGTGCTTAACTGCCATCCCTACCTTCTGAGAGAGGTTACTGCTGTGTTTTCGACTCGCTATTTACATCCCACTGCGGGCATACGACATGGCAGCACTTTACAAAAGACGTGGTCATCATAGTATATTTGAGACAGCTCATCCCGATGCTGCTGGTGAGGTTCTGTCGTATCTAATTTAGCGCACAGGATTGTTCATCGAAGTGGCTGGCAACCAAGTTCACGGTGTACTGCTGGGATAGGCTCTATAGCACGCCCGCGATGTTTGTGAGGTTAAGAAGATTAGAAAATGGATGAATGGATGGATGGACATTCCAAACAGTGATAAGAAAATGTTGGACCATGTCTAAGAATAAGAGACAACCCTGTTGTTAAACAGATGAGGCGCTGGACAGCTCACCTAGACTCTCAACACTACACAGCTGGTGAAGAAGGTTTAGCAGCAAGAAGCTGAGAAAGCTATTCGACCTCTAAAGAGCTGACAGGAGTAATGCTAGTTTCAGAGTGAGCATGAAATACCGCGACCTCCAGGGGGTCTCGCATGCGTTTGTTCACGGGGAGAAGAGGAGGAGGTTATTCTCAGGAAAAAAAATAAAAATCTGGCGTTCTCTCCTTTCTCCGCATACTTTATATGGACTCGCACTGCCAGAAACACCGAACTCGCTGTGGCTCTGACCGCAGCAAGAATTGGTGTCTAGACGCGGAACATATCAGTCTGAACCATTAGGCTAAATTACACAAAAACCCGTGTGGTTCTATTTTGCATGAGTTTTACAGTTGCCATATACTGTACGGGTAGTTTCACAACCTTCTTGTAATACAGTACGTTATTTACTTGGGTTATCAATAGTCAGTTTTGAACGATACTTCTTTTTATGTTTTTCCTGCCTTGGTATACTGTATTCTGCAGTAGATATAGCAAATGTTGTGGCCAGCATGTTGATGTTACAGCAGCCAATGCAGGGTTCACACACAGTCGCTTTCAGACGTCGTCCTTTGTCCGCAGTTCAACGTATTTGCATTCATTCCCAATGAACTGAATTCACTTTTCTGTAAAATGTTTGAGTGGCCCATCAAAATATGCCTCGGAGCTTCTGTGGCGGCATTCGAATTTCAAATGGAGTTACGCACTGAAACAAGCTAGCAGCGCAGATCACATCAATTTTAATAGCAGAGAGACGCGTATGATGCATTTCCAAGAGTTTGCAGGTTAGAATTTCCTTCTGGCCTTTCCCCCAGTAGACGGCTAAACTACAATCATGGTAATCCGTGAGCTATTAGGTAGCTAATTGTTCTCATCTGCTTTCTTATGAAGACAAAAGAAGAAGCGGACCCTGGATGAATGAAGGGGAAGTGAAATGCGCTCTGTGATGAAAGTGCAGTGCAATACAAACTTTTGGGCTAGCGAGGTTGTTGGACTATCAATCATCTTGTGTGCTCAGGATTCTGAATGTGCCTACATTATAGGAGTCATTGCACACTAAAGGCCAATTAATTTGTGGGGGGGGGGGGGGTGTTGTTGCTTTACAGCCATATTCCTCAGTTGGATAAGAATATGTTTTGGTTTGATGTTTATGGGTTGATTTGGTGGGAGGCTGGAGGAAGCCTGCTAATAGAGGAGTTGACGTTCGACAATATAACATGCACACACATGCATGCACACTTCTAGGCACGCTCTTTTTTCCTACGTAGATGAATCTTGGTGATAATATGTGTCTATCGTCAATAGAAGTTAGTGTAATTTTAGGTGTGGGCCTGAAAATGAGGTTCGCTCATTGGTGATTGGAACTCATGCTGGGAGTGGTGGTTATTGCGTGCTATTTCAGAGTAAGCGCAAACAAGGGTTTGCACGTTCCACACATTAATGGGCTTGGCTTTGTCGTGGTGCCTCATCTGGTGAAAGGACACATATGCATCTCTATTCTTGTCGTCCATTTTAAAGATAGCTTCATTTATATGTATGAGTTTTGTGGCTGGTGATTTAGTCTGAATGCACGGCGCAGCGCAGGCTGCTTCATGATTAACATAAATTCACGTTTGTCATATAATTCACCCCTCATCTGGGCGTTGATGCATGGTTCATTTTTAGCAATCTCAGAAAATAAGATTTAATATTGTGCAAATAAATGAATGCGCACGCAGGTACTGGTTTTACAGCTGCAGAACAAGAGTTTGGCGATACAGAATGTGAAGATCCAGGAGACACAAATAACCTGTTAACTGTTTTTTCATTAGCGGGGGGGAGCACTTATTCAGAAAGGCTGTCCCACAGTTCACGAGCCACTTCAACATCCGATGCTCGTGTCTTTGCCATTGATGAGAGCATCACAAAAACTGAAGGTCAAACAATTTTAACAGGGAACTAGACAATCGAATTGTAAAATCAGCCACTAAAACAACCACGCAATGGTAGACTAGGCTCATTTACAAATGATGGTGATATGTTAGCCTATTTAGACGACGATCTGCCATGACCAAGTTCAGGCACTTTATTTATTATCTCCTGAATTCGTTAGCCGGTCCCTCAATGATCAAGTCAGCTATGTCTAAATTTCCACAATGTTTGCGAATCAACTCGCCATACCAGTTGAAATGTAAATTACTTCACAACCTCCCGTTTAATTTACAACCGTAGAGAAGACGACTTCCCGTATTTTATTATTTCGGATGGTTGTGATTCAACCTCCACAGTACAATGTCAGATTTTTGTCAAACATTTTAGGGAGGTTTTCAATTGAAATTCTAGTCCACATCCACAGTCACTGAAGGCCCAGATTTTGCGGAAGAACTTTTTCTCATCATTTTGCCAATACCCGATGAAGCGTCATGAGAGGGACAAAACATAAAACGGTAGACAAAGCTCTCAGTAGTTTTGCATCAGGACAAATCCAATAATAAACAGATTTGGTTCTGTTCACCAGAGTAGTTTTGTTGTCAAACTCATTTCCGTGCTCAGTGACATTTAATAATTCGCAAGGGTCCTGTTTGATCAACAATTACGTTTGAGCTCAAAATATGAATTCACGGGAACCAAGGTGGTAAAAAAAAAAACACACACAGGGAGGATGATGTAAAGTGAAGCACGCTATAAGCAAGCATCTAGTTACATAATCGTTGGCACCCGTAACTGGCATCCAGTCCTGCCTCCTCTGGTCCACTGAGCATCTCAGTAAAGCTCTCACTTCTCCTGCCAATCTGCACATTCATTACCAAGATGGCACACGACGACAAACGTCGCTTCAGGGGGACATTTCAGTCAAGCTTTTGTGCCAACTGAAAAATGTACGGACACATCAGAGAAGTTTTCGCATATCCTGCAAAATACGAACTAATCATTAAGATGCAAAAAGAACGTTTAGTGAAAGCCAGAGGTTGGTTGGCACTGGGTTGATGTATATTAAATACTCATTGTTTTGATGAGTTCTTTTTTTTTCCTTTCCAATGTTCCAAAGCTGATTGCACTCTAAACAATAGAAGGAAATCTATTTGTGCTTGCCAATGTATTTACATTGAACAGACCCGCAACCACAAGGGTTGAACGCAATCCATTTCAGAAGTATTTTGACTGCCACATTCATTCCTGGGTCCTAAAACCTTTAATAACCAATGAGGCAATCTTTTATGTAACACACTTGACTCCCATACAAGCAAAACACAAAAGCTCCCTTATCAACAAAGCTTCAGGTTAGTATTGTGCTGGCAAGGTGACTCCCGTCTCACAAGGACTTTCCAGTATACTTTACATTCCACTCATGTTTCTTTTTTTCCCAATTATTATTGATCCATTACACAAATAAGACAAAGAGAAAGGAAAAAAGACAATTGTGAAGAAGTAGAATGCTGAGGTTTTCGTGTCACGTCATGCTTGGTCCAACCATCACAAATTTAGACAGCAGTCTGGTAAACTGTTTTGGTTTTTGTGATCATTCTGACAATTAAATCTTGACACTTAAAATTCGACTAAAGTAACTGCTTTATGTCATGTTTTGGTCTGGTTACGTTTGGTTTTGATTCCTCGTGTGCCCTTTTTTCGCCACCTGTTCTCGTTATCAGTGTTCCAATCAGCTCCCTCAACCCTTTGTGTCTTGTCCAGGTGTTTCTCGTTGTCTCGTCACTTTGCTTGTATTTAGTTCCCCGAGTTTCTGTCAGTCTTTGTTGGGTCATTGTGAGCTGTGAGTATGTGAGCATACGTGTGCTCCTGTCATGTTTCGTTTCCTGTTATAGTTTGGTTTGATACTTGTGATTTCCAGACATTTTTTTGAGTACTTTGACTTAGTGTTTTTTCCATTGTACTCCTGTGTGTATTTTTTGTTAAATACATTTTGGTTAATCCACCCTCCTCCTCCCTGCCTCCCTGCTTTTTGGGGTCCTAAAACTGCCATCACGCAGAACGTGACACTTTATTTTATACAGCCCCTCAGCTATTGGCCATTTAAATCCCTCCCCCTTTCATCATCCTTGCGCGTGTGTGTGTGTGTGTGTGTGTGTGTGTGTGTGTGTGTGTGTGTGTGTGTGTGTGAAATCAT
>CAAKHF010020247.1:0-13893 GCA_901007745.1 Hippocampus kuda | reverse complement strand
TGCACAGGCCAACAAAGCGGGCACCCCCAGGTCAGCAGCGGGTGGCATCCTCCGAGGAATCTGAGCGCTTGGCGACATGCCCGCGCTGCCGAACAAACCAAGGAGGGTGTGTGTGTGTGTTGTGTGTGCGTGTGTATATGTGTGCGTTCATAGCCACTTGTTGGCAGTGTTTGCGACTTGGCACCGTGCCAAAAGAGGCATCACTGTTGGCATGGGGTGGTGGGCAAGTCTGGAATGGATGAGGCGGCTTTCATTGACAACAGCTAGTATTGCTTCCCACAACGCGGAGGATTTTTTTTTTTCTTCTGAAAAGCATGTTTTTATTTCGAGTTTTTCCTCTGCAAATTACTCTTGGATTTTTAAACAAAGTAATGTTCTGAATATTGCGACCGGTATATTGTACAAAGGTATATTGTTTGAAATATCAAATCACATTTGCATTTTGAATAATCCAAAAAAAAAGAAAAGAGTTGATTCAAATGAATCAATTTGAGCTTTCATGAAATACAATTGAAAGTATTGTCTAGCTCAGGGGTCCCCAACCTTCTTTGCCCCACGGGCCGGTTTATGTCAGACAATATTTTCAGGGACCGGCATTTTTAAACAAGGTGTGGCGGAAATCATACAACAAAATACTATGGTATGAGCTGCATGAAAACTGTGGTGTTTTCGAAATATAATAATAAACACAAGGAGCGTCTAATCTGGCCGCAACACTCTGATCGCTATGGTAATGTTTAATGCCTTGAAAATACGATACAACGCAAATTCAAAGTGCATGAAAATGACGACTCACCACAGCCCCGAGCTTGATTTTCTGCAACCAGACGGTCCCATCTCGGGGTAATAGGAGACAATGACACCTCAAGTGTGTTGTTTATGTCCAGTCTACTTCGTAATTTTGTTTTAGTCGCCGTTGCTGCAGAAACCCCCTGCCTCACACAGGTAGGATGTCGGAAATAGCAACAGTGCTATTGTGGCGATCTCAGAGTATTCAGCCATAACTTTAATCCAGTTGTCTCGAACGTACTTTTCAGGCCGCCGTCATTTGCGATCTTCAGTAGTTTTTTTACTCATTTTGCGAGCTCCGGCGTTTTGTTTTTAGCGTATTCGGTCACGTGACTGAGAAGCGTGGCTTGAGGTGTGTCAAGCATGACACAGACGGATGTAATGGAGAATCCGGTAATTTTTCAAAATAAAACATCTTTCGTATTCTGAAATAAACGGAATTAACGCAAGTTCTTTCTGTGCGGCCTGGTACCAAATGCCCTGCGGACCGGTATCAGTCCGTGGACCGGCGGTTGGGGACCCCTGGTCTTGCTAGTTTTATCTTCTATGATTATGCTTTTTGTTTTTCATGTTGTTTATTCATAGCCAAAGAGCCTGATGAATTTCCGTCTTACTTCATTTCCATGTTCAAAATAATTCCTCAAAAGAAAAAAAAAAAGAAGAACCAGAAGATTTAAAACAATTGTTTCACTAAAGTAATTCGCAAAGTGTGCAACAATTGCCTCAAGATGTACGTGGGCTCCCTCTTGAGGCATGTGAAAGAATCACTGGATTCTGTGTTGAGACTGAATTTTTCGTTCAATCCACGACAGCACATTTCACTCCGGTTCAGTTTTCGTTACCTTTTAAGTACAATACGTTTGCATTTAATCATGAGAATCTATGGTTTTCATGTAGCTGTTTTTTAATGTTGTTTTTACGTGTATTGAATCCATTTTGAAGTCATCTTTTTTTTTTTATATTCTGATAGTGGAGTGCAGTGTTGATGTTCGAACTCTGCCTGTTGCATCTCGGCAAACATGATCCTTGACGATCGGTGAATCGCCTCATCAATTATTATGCATGTTTGGTTTTTTTTCTACCCGACTGTTTGTTTTTATGTGAGCAAGATGATTTACTCCCCTTCACAAAGCAGCATGTACTGTATACACGCCATCATTTCAAATGCATGGCTCTGCCTCCGGTGAATCTAACGTGCCGGTGACATTTCAATGTGTGGCAGAGTCATTTCTGACTCTTCACCATTGAATGTGTCCAAGACTCACGAGCACTTGAGAAGCCTTTGATGCATCCAGTCCTGACCGTGTCTTCCCCCACTCAGAGCTCCATTAACGGAGGCCCAGAAGGGCAAAAGGCGGACGGCCCTGAGACAACGGCAGCGGAGAGCGACCACCGCGAGACAAACGGCAAACGAATGGATGCCTGTCGGTCGGTGTCCCTGCTGGAACAGAAGCGCAAGGTTGTCTCCTCCAGCATCGACGTCCCCCACGCCAGGTAGACATTCATTTGGCTTTGCCCCCCCCCCCCAAAAAGAAACAAAGAAAATATTTCCCCACAACCTCTCAGGATAATTTGGGGCACTTGTGTAGGTGCCCCAAGTGCATTGGTTCACCATAATTACCTTTCTTAAAAGACTCAAATACATCTGCAAAGTAAAAATCCAGTTCTGTGAATTGCCTACCAGCTTTCTTTATTTATTTTTTGTGGGAACAAATAGATTTCCCGTCAATCTTTCAGGATAAGTGGGGGCACTTGCACAGTTGCCCCACAAAGATTGGAAAATTGCGGTTACATTTTTTTAAAAGATCAAAAGCACAAGTAAAAACTAAACTATGCAGATAGCCTTATCACCGAGTTCAATGGAGCCACTAGGGCGGTGGTCGGCAACACGTGGCTCCAGAGCCGCATGCGGCTCTTTAGCGACATCTAGTGACTCCCTGGGGCTTTATAAAAATGTTTGAAAATGGAAAAAGATTTTGATAGTAGGCTAATATAGCTCAAATAGATATAGATACATGTTGCAGCTCCGAAAAAGGAGAGATGTGGTGTTGGTTTTTTTAAAATGTACACTTTATTTATGCTTTTAACAGTCTCGACAAACACAAACACGTGTGCGTCGGACTCCGTGCCTTCTCTGTTCTCGTTCGACTCGAGAGGCGTTCAAAGACAGCCTCCGAAAAACGGAAATTCATGATCACTTTATTTGTGATATATTTGTGTTATTTGTGATTCCTGAAGGAATTGGATAGCGCGGGGCAGTTGTGCAGCTGCACCTGATGCATCGTTTGCTTTGTGGACAACCCCTTTTTTTCAGGATTAGTTTGGGTTTAACATCGCTACAAGTTCTTTCGCACTTCACAGGAAACTTGTGTAGGTCCCCCAAGTGCAGTGCTTAACCATTACCTCTTAAAAAAAAATTCACACCCTAAAAAAAAAAGGAATGCAAATGGTCACCTAATTTTATCCGGGGTTGGTTCCTGAAAGCAGCCCGGTAGTCCAGTGGTTAGCACGTCGACTTCACAGTGCAGAGGTACCGGGTTCAATTCCAGCTCCGGCCTCCCTGTGTGGAGTTTGCATGTTCTCCTCGGGCTTGCGTGGGTTTTCTCCAGGTGCTCCGGTTTCCTCCCACATTCCAAAAACATGCATGGCAGGCGGATTGAACACTCTAAATTGTCCCTTGGTGTGAGTGTGAGCGTGCATGGTTGTTTGTCTCTGTGTGCCCTGCGATTGGCTGGCAACCAATTCAGGGTGTCCCCCGCCTACTGCCCGAAGACAGCTGGGATAGGCTCCAGCGCCCCCCGCGACCCTAGTGAGGATGAAGCGGTTCGGAAGATGAATGAATGAATGAATGGTTCCTGAAGAAAGAAACAATTTTTTTGTCAACTTCTTTGGATAACCCGAGGCACAAGCACAGCTGCCACAGGAAGCACAATTTGTTCGCCATCATTACTTACCATAAATGTATCTCAAACCTCCAAAATGTTCTCATTGACTGTGTGTGTGTTTGTATGTGTGTGTGTGTTTACGCAAGTTGACAGCGGGTGTGATGTCTCACTGGGAGGGAGTTCATCAGAGCAAAGTTCAGCAAAGGTTTATGGCATAGTTGTGTCACTGTCGTGTGACATCCACTTTCATCACTGTGTGCTCCGCGTGGCCACAGCCGGTTTTTGTGTGTTGAAAGGATGATGTCATCGGAACGCCTCCAGTACAGGCCGGGCCTCATCAGTTGCCCGGTGTTTTGTCTCGAACCTTCATAGAAGCGCTACGTTCTGTCACTCCTTTGGCTATTGCTCACTCTCGTTAACTGCGGAGGCCATTTGCTCACCAAAACAGCAGACTCTATCAAAAGTACTGAAAAAAAATAAAAGTGAAAGTCTGGTGTCTTACCATACGTTAACTTCAGCGGCAATCACCAGAGCGGACGGCTTCTTCACATCACAGTGCCGTTTTAGGGTCCACAATAATGGGCAGCAATTTGCCCCCACTTGACATGTCATTATTTTTGAGACTGGCACTTCAAAGCTTACACCGGCATAAATTCTAAAAGATCCCAATTGTAAAAATAAATGAATAAATAAATGAAATTGACTGCCTGAGCAGCGAATAGAACCCCAAGCGTGGCCATTATTGCCGTGAGATTAAAGAGCCCTCGGATCTCCGTCTTTTGCCCATCTGTGACCACACACTCACATTTATCTATAATGGAGGCGAGTGGGTAAGGAGACGAAAGGGGGGTTGTTAACAAGGAGAAAAAAAAGGTGACTGATGGAGGGGCAAAATGTCAGGGGATTTTGCTCCCCCCCCCTTTTCATTTTTCACTACCGGCTCCCTGGAGAATCCTGACTTTGGGGTTGTTAATTGTGCTCTCCAAAAAGTTTCTTGCCGGTGATTTAGTGAGAAAATGTCCGGCCCTCCGGCTAACTCGTTAGCTCCGCGCTAGACATCCTGAATATCTCGCCTGCGCTGAAAAAAAAAAAAAAAAAGACACGGGTGGAGGTTTGAGTAATGTAAGGCTTCAGGAGGATATGCAGTGAGCCTTTGAAGGTGACATCCAACTCCCAAACGCCCCCTTCGAAATATTTATATGAAAGTTGCTGCGTGTGGCCGTGCGGAAAGTGGTCATTGTGGCTCATTTCTGATTTGTTTCAGACACATTTATCAGCGTCTTTCTTTTTATTCATGCCTTCAAGCAAAGGGACTCACTATGTTTTCCCAACATGCAGGAAAGAGTCAATTGTAACCGGAGCCAAGCAGAGCTCGCCAGCGCTTTAGCCTTTTGACAAATGGTTTTGTGGCGACTAATTGCTAGAAAGGGGAAATGAAGTACAAGCTCCAGTTGTTTTGCTCCAAAACAAAATCCTCAAGAGTTGTTGGGAACGAATCAGAAATGCAGGACGAGCCGCGTCATGCCTCTGTTCCACTTCACAGAAATTTGCGGGTCGACTTTTGGTACCTTTCACGCAGAACAGTAACATGAGGAAAAAAAGACAGCCTTGACCTGTCACGCAGAGTCTCGTGTGAAATTGTAACACCAGAGACGTAACAGTAGGCTGCAGCACCTCTGGTATGACCTCAAGCCTTCTAGTCCATGTTTGTACCATTCACGCAGAACCACACTGCAAGGAAAATGCGCAACAAAAGCAAAAAGAAAAGCGGTTTTCCCGTACCGATCGCTATCTCCAAGCCTCCGCGTTCTGAATGGATTAAAGGACAAGCTTGTCTCCCCTCCACCCCGAAACTATTTTCTCCTTCGTTAACTTTTCCGACATCCGATACAATCTGAGTGTGGCTAAAAATAACCAAAATGTGCTTTTCATTTATACGCCGCAAATGTTTGGAGTGTGCGTCCATACCAGGCGAGAGTTTTGTACAGTCAAACCTCGGTTTTCGTCTCTGTTCTCGACCAAATCGGTTTTCGACCAAAAATGTCGAGTTTTTTATGCCTCGGATGACGACCGAATTTTGGTTCTCGAACAAACTGAGCACACTTGAATGTGTCACTTGACTCCTCTCGCCTTCCTTACACGAGGAAGTGACGCTTCCTTGGGTAGACGAGGAAGTGACGCTTCCTCGTGTCGCGTTCCATTGTGAACAGACATGTTCAATAAAGATTTTTTTTTTTTTTTTTTTTTTAAAGAGCGTGGTTTCTGTTTTCGAACAAATTGGTTTTCAAACAGCCTTCCGGAACGGATTATGGTCAAAAACCGAGGTATGAGTGTATCAACAATATTAGCATAACTTGCTGTAGCTAGCCTGCTTAGCTTAGTGTTCTGTTCTTATGGCGGTATTATTTTTTTTAAGTTGCCAAACTGAACCATTTTAGGGATAAAGTGTGCCGGATTTTCAAAGATTTCAACCGCATGGCTTCATCCACTGCCCGCAACTTGAGTTTCCCGTCTACGATCATCTCGCGCAGCAGAAGAATCCCCATGTTAATTCTGCGCAACCAGTGGAAAAGCTCTAAAATTAGAGCGTCATTATCTCATTGCAGTCAAGTGCCCTCTGCATTGTTGTATGATCATATTCCCACATTTCTGCCTTTAGTGCCCCACCGTAACGGCGAGTATTTAAAAAAATAATAAATAAAAATCAGACCTTTCTGCGTCAGGAAATAATCAAGGCGCCAAACAAAAGCGTCTCTTGTGTCGCAACGATGCGTGTGAAAGTTTTCCTCCAGGCAGTCTTTGTCGATGACTTCAATATTGTATCATTTGGCATCCTCCATCTTCACGGACCTCCGCCAGGGACAAGTGCCTCGCAGAAGGAAATTTAGATGACTGCTCCAAAGGAAGCGTTTTTTTGGTTCAAGGCTGGAAAACCACAACGGTCGTTAGCCACGCCACCAGATCGCTAGCCTGCGATCCCCTCGTTGAGGAGGAAGATTTATGGCCCCGCCGCGTCCAAAATAGTTGAGCGCTGACTATAAAGTCCAGAGCCAAAATGCTCAGGGTTATATTCGGTGAAACCCAAGCCTTCAAATATTTACTCGCGGAGAATTCTGGAGCGAGAGAGTCGTAAATCTGACTTTGTCGTAAACACATTTTCATGCCCGTTCCGATGAATGTTGGTATGAGAGTATTTAAGTAGATCGACATATGCATCCATTATTAATCGATTCTGGTGCATTTTATAACCATCGGTCTAATTTTCACAACCATACGGTGTACCGACAAAACACGGGCCTGTGTAATTGGTTGCAGCGTCTTTGTGACAAAGTTCACCTGCAATGCTGCCGAAAAGGAGTCACGATTTAAGTCGATATGCAAATGGATGCTTTTAATTACGCGCGCTGAATGTCAGCGAGCATGGATTTGCCGACGCTTGGCTTGAGAGCCGTCGGTCGTGCGGGCCGCTGCAAATCTCTGCGTTAAACTTAATTTGCTCGGCCCCCTCACACCCTGCCGTGTACGGCACGTGGTGGCAATTGGGAAAATTTCAGGGTTTTGAGAAACAACGGGCTGGTTTTAACTGCAAAAAAAAAAGTGTCCTTGTGGCGTCGTGGCTTTAAAAAAAAACATGGTGCTGGTTCTTAGGAGACAAGTTGACCAGTTCTTTTCTTGCCTGCATTGTCGCATCCTGTCGGCAGCGGCGGCATGAATCAATCCAAGAGAAGAACATCACCGATATGCTAATTTGCCCTACTTGTGTCTGTGAGTGAGGCTGCGCGTGTAATCATTGCCCGCTCGCTATCTATAATGCATATCGCATCGGGCTTGCGTTGACGTGATACCGGCTCCCTTCGCGCTAATCCATATTTGCGGGCTTTAATGGAGCGCCGACTCAAAATGCTGCGCCCGGAGAATAGGCTCTAATTGATTCTATGGACAGGCGTGCATCGACGGCGGCGTTTATAGTTCCACGAGGCGGGCCGAATTGACGGCTGCCACTGTCGCCAAAACCAACGCGCTAATGAGGCGCTGGACGTAGCAGCGGCCTTCCTTTATAAATCCGCAGAGAGGACTTTGACCTGACCTCAGCCAGAAAATTGATCAACTTGCCATATCGATAAGTTGCACAGTTACTTTACGCAATTTAGAGAGTTTATTTGGGTTCGTTTGAATGAACATTTTAAGGGTATGCCACAGTTCAACAAGAATAAGAACACTTATTAGGTTCTTCGAAACTGACAAAACGCTGTTTATTGGACATGAATGGGGTTTAGTGAGCTAGCTTGCACTCGGCTAGCTAGCTTGCGCTCGGCTAGCTAGCTTGCGCTCTTAAGAATCCCAGCGAAGTTACTGCGGTCCTTCCTGTGTTTCATTTGATTGTTTTATATTTATGGCCAGAAAGTGTTTTTTTTTAAACATTGTTATTATTATTATTATTATTATTATCATTATTGTTATTATTTCTTTCCTGCAACTCTGAGTTCACTACTGTATTAGTGAGTCCAACTGGGAAAACAATTTCACGACAAAATTGGGTTGTCACAGCTGTGGTAACAGAATTTATTTGGCAGGCTTTGTGATGTGCTCCCTAAAATGCAAAGTAACGCAGGATAATATTCCTCTTTTTTTTTTTTTTAATCAATTTAATTCCCAACCCCCCTCCCCCCAAATGTGTTTGTTGAAATTGTACATTTCATTCGAATAGGGCGAGCGCGATCACGTGGAGCATCAGACTCTCCTTTTCATTTGCCGTCTGCTTCTCCAGATGCAATGTCTTTTGGCGCACAAGGGGAGAAGGTAATGTGCTCGACTCGGCGGCAACTCTGCCGTTTAATTTCACCTTAGTGAGCAATTGGGCGAGCGTCGATGCTTGATGCGTTTGCTGAAAGCGGAATTTCATCAAAGTTTGATAATCGGATTCCCATCCACGCCCTGTCGTTAATAACGCAGACATTGAGTTAAAAAGCACTCAACAGATGTCCTGGTGAGCTATTAATTGAAAGTTTTCCATTTGTTGGTCTCCACATCAAATGAGCATCTGTTCTGCCTCTGATGTTACATAAATCTCGCCCGAAGAAAGACAAGAGCGAAAATCTCCTTTTTACGTGGCAATCCCGAAAGAGGCTGCCTTGGGTGTCTTTGGTGTCTTTTCCTCATGAGCAGGCAGCTGACCAGAACCGTAAATACATAAAAAAAAAAAAAAAAGCTCAGGCAGGAATTTTAGAGGCTAATCTGTCATCTGCCAGGCTTGCAAGCTTGCTCCAGCACTTGGCCAGATGTAGCGTATAGCAACGTAACAAAGAAACAAAGTCCAACTTCTCGTCATGATGAGATGATGATGGAGAAACTTTATGAGCATGGATTACGTCTTAAGCTGAGTTTGTACAGTTCTGAATTTAACCAAAACTGTGAACAGGAAAAAGTCACTTCCAATCGGGAACTCAGTGCAGCAGGCATACAACCGATTGGCTTCAGTGTTTTTTCTTTTTACACTGTTAACTAGGTCTGCAACTATCGAATATTTTCAGAATTGAGTATTCTCCTGATTATTCCATTTATTAAATCTGATTTTTCATGATGAACACACGATACAGTGGATGTGAGATTCGGATATTATTTTGTCCACTTGCGGGTGCCATCCTCACGTACGGCTTTAAAAGGCGGGGCCTCGTGACCGATATGGGTGTCAGCAAATGAGAGTGTGTGGTTGGCTGGCTGTTCATTTGCTAACCTTTGCTTGCCTTTTATGGACGCTTTCCTCGTGTGGGAATATTATTCTTGCATTCGGCTGAGATTTTGCTTCGGCTATTTTTGTCATCTATTTGACATCCTATTAGGCAATTAATCGTTGCATGCTAACCGAGCGCTTATTTTTACATCTACACTTTCAAAGTGAGGTAAAACTCCCCTCATTTGGTTTTTACCTACAGTGTAATTTTTGTAAATATTTTATATCATATCAGAAATCGCACCGAGGGGTGTACTCATTTTTGTTGCCATTGTTGTACATATTCATGACTGCTTGCTGCGTCCTTTTGAGGGCACGATCATACAAGCCCTACGCTGACAACTTGGATCAAAATGTTGATTTCCTTAGAAAAAAACAAATTACCCGTAGATTGAACAAAGGTTATACCCCGGCAACAACGGGACCTCAATGAGCGTATTATGTCTGTTTCCACGGCACCGCTAAATCAAATAATTGCTTTGACTCGGTGGCTAATAGCGCTTCCATCCCATTGTTGCTCATCTTATTGTTCGTCACAGACATCGGTCATTAGCCGTGCCGCTTTTACCTGCGACCAAAAGACAAACGCGTGGGAGGGAGGATCATTCCTGTTATCTTCGCGCTGAGCAAATTGCGGGGGCACCAAATACTCCCCGACGCTTCGCCTCGTATGAGGATAGAATGTTATATTGAGCTCTGTTTATCGCCGGAGCAGCGGCTGACAGCAGTGAGTGTGCTCTAAGTGTGTTTTATAATTTTCTTTTGTCCTCTCGGCGGTCAATAAGCATGGGGAAAACACAGCCGTGACTGTGGCTCTCCTTTCCCACACGTAAGTGAAGTGTAAATACAGTTAGAACATTGACTCGTGAGTTTAATTTGTTTCTTGGTCATACTCATAACTCAAGTCACTTGTATCTTAAATGAAATTTCCCCATTAAAATGATTAGAAATGTCATTAATTTGTTCCAGACCCGTAAAAAAAAAACCCTAAAAGATTTCTGAAGTGTTTTTCATCATAACAAAGCACTATAATGTACTGTACTGTCAAAACATCTACAGTGAAACTCCTCGACAACGAAACCTACATGGGCGAAAATACCCTCGAGTGTGAAAAAATCTTCATGCATTAACACCATTCCCACTTTCCTGCCCCCCGTACAACGAAAAAACCCAGTTGCGTTCTACGAAATCTTTTTCTCTGCTCTTGCCTCGCGATGAGATTCACTCCAACGAAGTCTAATCCAACAGCGACCTCTACTGCTTTGTTCGGAAACGGCAACAGCAACCACCACACTGGTTTACACATGTGCAGTTGTCCAAGAAGTATTTGTTATTGTTAGTTTCAGATGCAGCAAGAACGTTGCTTTGCTAAAATGGCTACAAAACGGACCTCTGGATGCCAAGCAGCTAAGACAAGAAGAGCTCTGACGCTGGAAGAGAGGGTAAAAGTGATCAAAATGAAAGACTGAGGAAACAAAATAAAATACATTATCCAAGAATTGATTTAAGTGAAAGTGAATGCTGATCGTAAATTTCGCAATTTCTTTCCCGTTTTTTTTCTTTCTACACTGACTATATGAAGTGTCAAATAAGTGTATGCTCATATTTATGCACTATAGGAAGAAAAATAAAGCGTACACATACGTTTGTGTGTGTGTGTGTGTGTGTGTGTGTGTGTTTACATCTGAGATCAAATTTGCTACAGTGAAAAACCCCCTGTTGTGAAAAATTTCTTGCTGCAAACATGATTTCGTTGTAGAGGAATTTCACTGTAGTAGCATAATAAACTTGAATGTACATTTTTTTCCCCTTCTTGCTCCATTTTTAGTCTTTGTTTGACTTTAAGTGAACTTAATATGACCTGGGGTTTTTTTTGGGGTTTTTTTTAAAATATTTTTTTAGCCACAATTTCCTCATTTTCAGCAGCTTCTCTTTTCATGGACAGGTTAGTTAGCAACTTCGAATTTATTTTAACACATTTGGCTGGCCTTAGAACCTTTTTTCCCCCACTCCTTCTGCTTTAGTACTACTCCATACCCAGTCCACACGTACACCAACCCCCCCCCCCCTCCCATTTTTCATGATTTTAAGGACTCCCTTTCAAAAGAAGGAAATCTGGTGAAACCTGCACCCAAAAAAATGGAAACACAACAAGCTAACCATGTGAACTGATTGTGGCCAGATGTTATGAAATTCACTGCCACCATCTGTTGGTGGAGGTTCAGTAGCTCACTTGTAAGTCACTTTTTTTTTCTCACAACAGAAAGTGAAAAACTGACCTAGTCGTATTTTGTAACTCTGAAAATCTTGGAAGTTGTATCACTCTGGGAAAAAAAAAAGATACAGTGAAATGGCGAACTTTGTAGCGTTACACTTCCAAACTTCTCGCCCCATCATCGTTCAGGCTTAGTCATAGCCGATACGGACTTGCGGTCACCTAATCAGCCGCCGCCGTGATTGTTTTTGTTTTGATTCTGGCTGCGCTCGTTGAACTTGACTCCAATTGGATGAGGACACTGCCTGTGCAGAGTCGTCTATGGGGTTTGGATCGGGCGGCGATGTGATGTCCTGCCAAAGCTGAGGGCTCGCATCCCAACTTTTGTGTGACTTTGTGTGTGTGTGCTGGCTCTGACAGGCCGCAGGCCCAAAATGGATGTGTTTACCATCACCGGCTCCCTCTCGGCCCGTCAAAGAGGCCTCTGTTTTCGTTCGAGAAACGGAACACCGCCGTTAGCGGTTAGCATCGGAGAGCCATTAATTTCTCTCTCTCTCTCTCTCTCTCTCTCTCTCTCTCTCTCTCTCTCTCTCTCTCTCTCTCTCTCGCTCTCGCTCTCGCTCTCGCTCTCTCTCGACTTTATGACCAGAGCTCCATGTGATGTAATCAACACTAATGCAGTAGTTAAGTCACAATTACGGTAGATATTTGTATGAAAAAGCACTTCTAGTCTGCTTAAAAAAAAAGAGAATGTAAATGCAAAACAGTGAGCGTGGTTTCTTCTTCATAGTAGTTAGTTACCCACTGTTACAATAGAATGTGAAAACAACAAAACACCCAATTGTTTTGGATTGGGAGTCAAACCTCGGTTTTCAAAGATCACTGTTCTCGACCAGAAAATTTGAGATTTTTACGCCTCGGATTACGACCGAAAACCGTTTTTTGACCAAACTGAGCAAACCCGAATACACCACTTGACTCCTCTTGGCTTCCTTACACGAGGAAGTGACGCTTCATTGTGAGCAGATGTGTTTGTTGTGATTTATGCAAATCTGACTGTTTTCGTGTTATTTCTGCATCCTGTATTAGTCCCTAATCATGGGCTAGTAAAATAGTTTCAGCCTTCTGGAACGGATTACGGTCAAAAACCGAAGTATGACTGTGTGTGTTTGTGTGTGTGTGAATGAGTTAAAAAAAATTTTTTTTAATTATATATATATATGTGTATATATATATATATATATATATATATATATATATATATATATATATATATATATATATATATATATATATATATATATATATATATATATATATATATATAATATGTACATATATATATATGTACATATATATATATATGTACATATTGTATATATATATATATATATATATATATATATATATATATATATGTACATATAATGTATAGATATGTGTGTGTGTGTGTGTGTGTGTATATATATATATATATATATATATATAAATATACATATACTGTACATCGGTGGCAGTCGGGCAGGGTAACCATCGTGAATTTCAGGAGCTTCAATTAATCAAGCCATATCCTTTCCAATAGGGAAAAAAGTGCTTTGGCGCCATTTTGTGGCATCTCTAGGCAATTATCAATGACGCGCAGATCATATCGTTGTTAACGTGAAAACTTGGCAGGTTGACGTTGTCCTTAGACACGGAATAAAGATGAAGGGGGGGGGGTGGGGGGGTTGGTGGTGGCTTTCTTTGTACACACTGAACCCCAAAAAGTGTTGAGCTTCGGAACGCTCGATGGGAAATTGTTGTTTCGCAGCCCTTCCATGATAAAAGGCAATACAAAGGCTGGCTGACAAAGGTCAACAACAGCACATAAACGGAACTCAAGCGAAAGAGAGAAAAGTGGAGGAAATTGGGGCTGGTGGTAGGTGCCACTGAGGGTAGGGGGTGGGGGGTGTCAAAGGCCTTTAGGTAAATGTTGGAGTGGCGGCTGGTGGCTCCTTTGTCCTGCCCGCAGGCGATGGCAGCCGCTGATAGGCCTTTTCTAACGCCCTCCATCGGCTCAATCTCCACAGGATTTCATGAGCGCCTTCAGCAAACACACACACACACACACGTCAGGAAGTGTAATTGGGAAAGGGGGGTCCCCCCCCTCCTCCTCCAGCGCTGCAACGGTCCTCCTGGGAGATGAGCGACTGGACTCGCGCGTGCATCACCATGCTTAACGTACAGCCGAGGTGTTTAAAATTGAGAGTGGCACTGATAAAAGGCTGAGTGTG
>CAAKHF010020242.1:0-10339 GCA_901007745.1 Hippocampus kuda | reverse complement strand
AAAAGACTTATTCTCTCCTTTATTCAAAAATATGAAAAAACACTCATCATAAAAATAGCACAAGAAATAACTACACACACACACACACACACACACACACACACACACACACACACACACACACACACACAAAACTCAAACATGCATCAGGTTTGGGGAAATGGTGCATTTTTCTTTGGGACTTCTACTGCTGCAAGAAAAAAAAAACAGGGGTGTGAGTCATACATTTAAATAATGCAAATCTACATGCCATTATTTACAATCACAGCAGCGAGGTGTGTTTCGCACCTTGGCCTTCTGGCTCTGGACGGGGACGTAGAGTTTAAACTCTGCTGGTAGCTCATCCTCAGAGTAGAGTCTGTCTGAGAAATAGACCCTCCTGATACGGCAGTTAGCATGAATCTGAAAGACAAATATAGCAGGCATATACTAGCATCGATTGTATTGTCTATTGCAGCCATCACGTTACCTCTGCGTCCCACATCCTAGACGCATAATTTCCCTGCGGGATGCACAGTTCCAAATAGTGTGCGTTTTTGGGATGCAAGGAAATTTCTCAGTCAAAAAAAAAAAAAAAAAAAACTATGTCAGGCCTGAGGATTTCACGGTAACGATTGTTACCGGTAGCGTGTCGTTTCAGTGGCGTTATTTTGACCGAAAAATCGTTTCACCATAAAAGTCACCGCACACGAGTTGACTGTACGCGAGGACTGTACTCCTGTGTGATCAACGCAATTTCACTGTGCCTGTATGTGTGTTTGTGGTGTGGTGTGTGTTTCTTCTAATTTACTTTTGATTTGTTTTGTTTTCAGTGTGGGGGGGGGGGGGGTTGACAAGATAACGTTATGTGCGCATGCGGGTTGCTATTTTAGTCCGCAAACTGATGAATCGCGCGGATGAAAGTTTGAGATAGCGGCGAAAAAAAAACTCACGAAGGTCTACTAATTACGACATTTAAGAAATGGGAATGCCAGTCTGATTTTTTTTGTATGAATCGTCCGAAGGGCGTATCACTAAACTCACCTGTGACATATACACAGAACACGAGAGCGAGATACAACAGGAGGCACGATTATGAGGCAAATTGGTCATTAGATCTATATGGCTAATCGCTATGAAAAATATTATGAAACAGTATTGGTTACTCTATAATTTACTGTTTGTAGCATGGTAACTTTAGGAATAAATCATTCGTCACAAGGTGTAGTAATGCGAATGTTAACTGATGGTAGAACTAATGATGACGTGTGGTCGGTTCTTTCGTCAAATTGAGAGTAGATTACACATGCATCGTTTTGGGAAGAGGATGTCAACCCACATCAATACTGACCTGTATTAATGATTACCAGTAAATTAATCTTTGCAGTGTGAGATTGGAAAAAATACTCTGATTTTGTGGTGTGCTGTATTCATGATGCCATATGAGTACAGTACAACATATTTTGATCCATTTATTTTTTGGAATGAACCTGGCATACACAGCTGCTGATGTAATGTTTATTGTTAATGCATAGTTTTCAAACATTTCCCCTTGAAACATTATACTTTTGAGTTTCAGAATTCTTGATTATGAATATCAGTCCAAATAGAAAAATGGGTTCACATGATGAATGTTTACGGAACCCAAAATTAGTTACCGTGGTTTCCCATTGGGCAATCCGACGGAACCGAAAAACGGTGACCGTGAATTTCCGAAATCCTCAGGCCTGCTGCTGAATTATTTACATTTTTGCAGCATTTGTTTATAATTGTATGTATATGTTGTTGTTTGTGTTATTATCATATGCAATTGAATAAGTAGACCATTTCAGAATTCGAAATTTGGGACTCTCTAAATCAGGGGTGTCCAAAGTCGGTCCTCAAGTGCCGCTGTCCTGCCTGTTTTCCAGCTCTCCCAAGAGCAACACACCTGATTCAAATAATCAGGAACGTTCTAATGCTGCTTCAGAGCTGGCTGATGAGCTGATCATCTGAATCAGGTGTGTTGCAGCCAGGAGAGCTGGAAAACAGGCAGGACAGTGGCCCTCCTGGCCCGGAGCTGGACATGCCTGCTCTAAATGCATAATGGGACTCATACTTTTCTGATCAGCGAGTCCCAGGGACTCGCTGGCGATAAACTGTAAAATTATCACTGCTATTGTGTTAAATACCAAGAGACCATATATTAGCAGTTGAACTTTACCTGACACCAAAAAAAAAACATCTGGTACATGACACTTCCACTTGTATTCATTTTTTTACAACTCATGCAGCATCCTACTTAGTTGTAAATGTTGTGCAAATAAGGTGTGGCTGCAAACTCACCTGTACACGCAGAGTCTCAATATAATTGGTTCCGTAGGCTCTCCTGGTGAAATCTGACAAATTGAACTGAATCTGATTCCAGCCGTCATCAAGTCTCATTGGCATGGTGCAGATGAATGGTTTTACTCGCGTTGTGCTCTGGTAGTTACTCGCCCGAAACCGCCGTCGAACATTTTTATCATCTAACACCTGAAAGTGGAAAAGTATGGAGACAAGAGCAGGGAGAGCATCACTTCTGCCTCTCTATTGTCAACACACTGAAATGACTCGTATCTGTACCTGAACTTCGAAGGTGAAATACTTCTTTAGGTTTTTGATGATCATTACAAGAAAAGGCAACTTGATACCAAGCGTCTTCTTTGGGTCAGCTGGGCAGGTGATATAAGTAGTACTGTGAGGACACAAATAAATAAATAAAATAAACCTAATACCACAAATAAGTGTCCCATACTGTGGGCACAAAGAAGACAACACTGGTTCGAAGATGATCTTCAGTGGACATATACCTGACGTTTGTCCCTTCGACCTCCAACACCAGTGAATGAATGTCATTATCAGTAATTCGCTTGATGTGACCATTCCTCACCTTGTAAATAAGAGAAAAATACAGACTCTTAGTTATAAAACATATGTTTAGAAGCCCAGCAGCAATGTAATAAAAAAAACGTAGGCTACAAACACATTAAGAAGCGTTACTTCACTAAGACTCCGAACAACCTATATCAATTACAGCTCATCCCAGATCCATTAGCATTAGCGAGAAGACACAATGAAGCAAACGACCTGGTCAAAATGTCAATTTACCTTTTTATCCCATATCTGAAGAGGTTTGCTCCCGATACTATATAAAATAGAAAGAAACCCACTTTGGAATGTATTTTTGAACATGACTTTCACGGTCTGGATGGGTCTTTTGCACGGGATTAGAGCTACGGCAACACGCTCCAATTATTTGCGTTTCCGTCCGCGCCGCTTCCGTGCAATGAAACGAAACAGTTCCGTTATCGAAAACTAAACGTCTTTACCAAATGTAGATGGAAGAAAAGAATGAAACGCCAGCTTCGCTGTAAACTGGGATATCAACGCATTTCTCTCCCTCGTTTGCAAACCTACCCCACCTCCCCGTTTTGATGTTGCTAGGAACCATGGAGACATTGTGCAGTGTTAACTCCGGGTTTTTATTGTTGACGCACTTCAGTTACCCAGGACAACCATTCAGGAAACAGGTGGAGTGAGGTGAGAGTTAAATGTACACCACTATCTTACTAGAAACGGAGAAAATTGTGAATTATACTATATTGCACTTGTGCTTTAGGCTGGTGTTGCGTAGGGTTATATTCCTGTGAACACGCCACTGTCAGAATTAATTGAAAAGTAGTGGGAATGTGTTGTTTTGAATACTTGTACTGACTGAATGACCTCTTTGATCAATAATTCATTTCAGTCAAAATGATTGCTTAGCGTTGATTAAAGCAATAAAATGTAAAAGGAAACTGCATATTTTCTTTCTTTGAATTGGCTCGTTGTATGTGTCAACACAAACAACCACAGGATGACGCTAGAGTCAACTGGAAACCTAATTTTCCAGTAGACTAAAACTTATTTATTTTAAGGTAAATGAAGATGCTTCTCAATTTCACATATATTTGGAGAATATTCGTACGGTGCACATTTGATAAAATACAAGGTGTGTCACAAAAGTTCCCGAACTGATGTCACAGAAGATAGACATTTCAAACACACATTACAGTACAAGTTTGCCTCAACACTGTGGGCCAGCACGTCAAGGAACAGATCCAGCTGACACTTCCCGGCTGGGAAAAACATCTCTGTGCTGGAACATCCTCCCTACTCACCAGTCCTTGTTTTGTGTGTTTTTTTCACCCTCTTCACTCAATCTGAAAGGGTCTTCAGAAAAAAACCCATTATGAAGACGTGGACAACATCCAGATGGCCGTGAGAATGGACCTGTGGAGGATCTCGGAAAAATAATTTCAAGAGGGGATAAAAGCATGACAGAGAAGGCTTGGACAGTGCGTTACAGTATTTGATGGTAAAGTCTTTTAGTTTAGACAATTTTTTGTGACACCGATCCTGAAAATTTTCCGACACACCTTATCTTCTCAACAAGAAACAAGATCCCAACAAGAATGACTTTTGCCGTTGTACTGTTCGAACTCACACTGTTCCAAAAAACGGGATTATTACACTTTTAGGGTGACATGTTTGAAAGTAATAATAATAAAAGCAATTGTAATTGAGTGTAACAAATACAATACTATACAGCTTTATTTATACTGTTTAGCGCTTTACAGAACATATTTCAAAGCTCTCGCTTCCATTTTATAGGAGTCGAACCCTCCACAGGACACAATATTTCAAGAGATAGGCTGCCCCGCATGCTATTTGTCAAGTGTGTAAAACTAGCATGACATTATTATAATTGTGCTTTAGTAGCCAATGTGAATTAATAAAATGCCTGCTTTTGTTCACTCACTGGTACTGTCTCACGTGCAAGAGATATAAATAAGAAAAGCCTCTTGCCTGCAGGTCTTAGCCATGAATTGCTTTCAACCTGGTTTGCACTAGTTATTTGTGCAGATTATCAGAATGTATTACATATTTAAGGTCTCTGGACAATTAGCTGATGCTGTTGAAGGAAAATAGTCACTGGGATTTAGCAGTGGCCTACACATTATTACTGAAAGGATATTGTTTTGACTTCCTGAACTCCTTAATATGTGAGGCCATTACTAAGGACTACAGGTTGCTCGAAAATTGTCCTTTCAATAAACAACCCCAATAAAACTGGTAGAAATATTAAATGTATGTGCACAGAAAGGACACTGTAATTTAGGCTAACACTTCAAATGCTTGCAGTTATGTAACTGGACGGCCTGTGTGTGACCACTTGGAGATAATGTTGTTGTTGCGGCGTTTAAGCATGGCTGGCTTGTATATGCATGAACAGGCAGGTTTACTGGACATGCCTTAATCCTTGAAAATGGGTGTTACTGTCACGCCTAAAGGACGCATTATGTATGCCACTTTGCTTAGTTTCATTTTGTATGTAAGTGTTTATAATTAGGTGTCAAAAAATAGGGGATGAAGATGCTGGGTTTTTTTTTCATGTTGCTGACTCTACATTTTTTCATTCCATGTTGGGAGATTTTAAATCCCATCAGCCAGTGAAACACACAAATCAAATGGAACAATTGGATATGATGTTTTCAAAAGAAAATAGAGGGCTTCCTATTTCAATATTCAGACCCCCACCCCCACTAAAAAAAATCACACTAATCAACAGAAGGTACTGTGCTCTGTCAAATAGTTTGCATTAACCATAGAGAAAGAACAAACAAGCTGAGAAATGTAACAATATGACAAAACAATTCAATGCATCATTTATTACACAGTACAGAATAGTTTGACTCTTTCCCAAACCGGTGTCTACGCTCATAAATATTCTCTCTTGATGCTTCCATTGATGTTGACAACTTTTCAATGCAGGAAAAATGTATTCTTCATGATACTAATAAAAAGAAACCCACTTTTCCACAGGATTGCACACATCTCCCGCATGGTCTGATGGTTGAGAGAGAGACAAATGCAATTCGTGAAATGTCCTTTGTGCAAAGAAGCAAGGGTCTTTTGATGGACTGTAATGGTTAGTGAATCATAATCTAAACATTTATATGATATTGTTTTGTCCATATTGACACAGTGATGTGTGTGAAACATGCAGGAATGGCATACAAAAGTCACAATGCAAATCTCATTTGAACAGGAATTAGTTATGTTTAAACCGAAAGAAAAGGAGCAGCAGTATGACTGGCCACTGATTTAAGTCCAATCTTGAGAAGAGCTACATCCTCAGAAATCTCTTTACCGAAAAGTCACTGCATTCAATGCTTTCCACCCAATGGAATTGTCAGAGACCCAGTCGGCATTAACAGCACTCAAATGCAGTTCTTTACTCTTCTAAAGATAGAAGTGCTGTAAAATGGGAAAAATACTGCCCAAAAGGTAAAGCCATTTGTGTCTGAAAAGTGAAAATACCTTGTATAATTGACAAACCATAGAGACGAGTGTTTTAAACAACCCTGACAAATTTGAATGATTTAAAAAAAAAAATTGCCACATATCTAAATTGATACTTAAAAATCATGAAATTCATACCAGTGCCGCTGCTCTCAAATGCTGTTGGCATGTCAGCTGAATGAATGAAACCAAACCCCACTGAAAAATGGATGCTACTTCATCTAGCAACTTTCGTATGCCTACACATCTCTATATATTTAAAAAATATACATCCTCTTAAAGCCTCTGGTGGCTGGAATAGAATCCAACTATGAGGCACTGGCCACCGAGCTAGCTCACAAGCTAACAGGCTTCCGGTGCTCTGGTGGACGGGTGATGGTGCTCGTCGTTTTTGGCGACACCACCTCACTTCAGAATTTGAAAAACGACCACAAGCTGTTCTGTAAATTTCATCATCCAGGTAAGTTGCATTTTCCAGGTCTAGGCGTAGCTAGCTAGCTGCATGCTGTACGTTTGAACGAAGAAGCTTTTAATTGCCCAGATAACCACTGATGAGAACAAATGTGCAGAAGTTTTGATATAGTGGGGGATGGGCATACTCATTTCAGACTTAAATATCGTGTCAATTGAAATGGTGGAAAACAGTTTTTTGCTACAGCTCCACAATTCAGTACTAAATAATTCTCAGTCTTTGCACATTAATTCAGCAATTATCTTTAAAGTCAGGGCCGGTGCTCTGCAGTGGCCATGGCCAATTGTTGCCACTATCTGGCCACCACCCCCAGACCCCACAATAACCATATCTCTGATTTTTCTGCCATTTTCCCATTGATGCAGTATCCTTAGACACCTTAATACTCTGCCACAAGGTATTTTTATATATTAACACATTTAAAATATAAATATACAATTGATCTTAATGGAAAATAATCAGTTTTAAGTAAAAAACAATTGTTAAAGTCAACGGTAATCAAAATCATTACTTTCACACCAAAGCAAGCAGACATGATTGAGAAGTCATTGTTAATCATACCATCAACGGTCAGTTTCATAACATAAAATGGACACCAATCTTACCAATCGTACCCAACACACTCACAATACAAGCAGAAACAAGTAAAAAGCAACATTTAGAATTGAGATATTTTTGTGCCACTGTGCTTTTTAGAAATGATTTCAATAAATGAGACATTGATTGCAGAATACAAAACGGTGTCAGCCGTCAGTGACAATTGATAACTAACTGGCTATTAGCTTGGGAATCAGTGCATGAGATAGAGGTAAACGATGAGATAGGACACCAAAGCAAAGCCATGGCAAAGGAAATGGCACTACCTCGTAAATTAAACTTAAAAAAAAACTTGTTTTCTACCCAAACTTGTTCCTGCTTGATTATAAGTGTGATGGGCATAGGCTTGAATTTGATTCCATAAAACCCGAACTGCGGATGCTATGATAAAGAATGACACATGCATGCCGCCCCCCGATAGAGGTGTTGAATGAACAATTTGTGGCTACGACCCTGCTTCAAACATGCACAACATGTTTCGAAACACATTGCATGCTTTCATTTCATACAGAGTCTTTAATTTAGCCACGGTTCTGATGACTCATGCCCTTCATTTTCACCTGCTCCACCTCGCAGGTCCTCCTCTGAGCTACACATGCTGCGTTGCATCCCCTGGCAAAAAAAGCTGCGGCGCGATCGGGTGCTGAGGTCCAGCAGGTCGAAGGAGTCGCTGGAGAAAAGGCTATCCTCACTCACCACGCTGGAGGGGCGGCTTTGGTGGCCATCGGCGGCCATTTTGGCTCGGAGGAACTGCTGCAGAGTGTCTGGGAATGATGCCCGATCGGAAGGCGGCGGGGAGCGCTGTTCGTCCGAAAGGTCGAGACTGCGTGAGAACTTGCCGTTCCGTTTAAGAATACCCTTTCGTCTTTTCACTGCCTCTGTGCACACGGTTGGACTGTCCTTTGCTGCTGGGGCAAATTGGTGATGTCTGTTCAAGCAGGAGTCTTCATCACTCTCTTGGACGCCGAGTCTGGACTCTCTTCCTCGTGACGAGGAGACATAACCCGTTTCCCCTTCATACAGGTTCTTAAGTATACCCTTTTTGGGCATTTTAGAAGAGGGCTGTCTGAATGTACAGGGAGATGTCAGACCAGTGGCCAGGACTTCAGCACGTGTGTGGCCAAGTACATGTTTTTGATAAAGATGGGGATCAGCAGTATCCGGGTGGGAACTTTCTTTGGGAGGGCTGTGCAAAACTGACTCAAAACTCCTCTGGTGTTTCAGAATACTTTTGGGTTTCTTTCTTTCAGAGGTATAGGCAGAGGATGGTACAGCGCAGGCAGAAGCTGCCGCAGCACCACCCGCTCCTTGTGTAGTCTGAGGAATGGCGTTCTCCTTGCGAGACTTTCTGACGTTGGATGATCCTCCTCGCGTTCTTCCTCCTCGCTCAGCCCTAAGGGGCAAGCTGAAGGAACAGGGATGAGGGGGGTGATGGTTGGATTCCGAAGGAAGGCATCCTGGCTCAGCAGCCAAGCCGGTGGCAACCCGATTCTGCCAGTCGATGTAGCGAGCCAGCAGTGGGGAGGGACAATCCGGGTGTGCTGATGAAGCGCAGTCACACACGCTCTCCTCGTAGCCCCAGTTCACCCACCAGTGGTTGGCTACATCCTCGATCGTCGCCCTCTCGTTCACACGCACCGTCAACAGCCAGTCGATAAGAGCGCAGGCGTCTGTGGGGGGTGTCAAGAGTTATTTAAAAGGCACCATGCCAATAAAGAAACGTTATCTGCCTTCTATGTTGTCTGGTCATTTAAGTGTTACAATGATATATGTGTGCTTTTGCATTGACAGGGATACTTGCTGATAAGGGGGACTTGACAGATGCTTTTTTTGAAAGCAAATGCTTTTAATTTCATTTCTGCTGTAATTTACCATTTGCTCTTTTCATACGGACTAAAAGGGAGCAGTAAACCAGTTTGTTTACTATTGAGGCAAAGGTCAGCAGCTGCGAAGAGCTCCTTCACTTCTTTGCGATTTTGCTTGAGCAGTAAAAGGAGTTTGTATTTTCCACCCTTGGTGCGAACACTATGTACTGACACACTCAAGTGACCACCCTTAAATCTCGCACGCCACTGTTAGAAAACTGACTTTTATGATTAATGAAAAACTATTCTCATCATTCTTGCCCGAACTGGGGTGCATTTCTGTAAAATTTGAATACAGTGAAACTCCTCTACAACGAAATCGTGTTTGCGGCAAGAAATTTTTCACAACAGGGGGTTTTTCACTGTAGCAAATTTGGTCTCAGATGTAAGCACACACACACCCACACACACAAACATGTGTGTACATGCACACAAACGTATGTGTACTCTATTTTTATTCCAATAGTGCATAAGTATGAGCATACACTTATTTGACACTTCATATTGTCAGTGTAGAAAGAAAAAAAGGTAAAGAAATTGCTAAATTTACAATCAGCATTCACTTACATCAATTTCTTGGATCATGTCATTTATTTTGCTTGCTCCGTCTTTCATTTTGATCACTTTTAACCTCTCTTCCAGCATCAGAGCTGTTCTTGTCTTAGCTGCTTGACATCCAAAGGTCCTTTTGTAGCCATTTTAGCATTATAACGTCCACGCTCGTCTGAATCTAACAATAACAAATACTTCTGGACCTGGTGGCTTTTCTTTCCACCATCTCACTGTCTCTACCTAACCCTAACCCAAGACAGCGTTGCTCAGCTGATGTTCATGCAATGAACTTTTAAACCAGCCACACCTCGTAGTGCTGGATGGCCACATTTAGCTCTCGAAGGCTAAAAACGTTACGCTAACTGGAGCGCTAATTAGCGTAATGTTTTTAGCCTTCGAGAGCTAACTAGGCCGTCGAAGACTATGAAGCGTCCCGTGGCTGTTTTTAGCATGATAACAAGTAAAGCATTCGCGGAAACGTTCGTTTATTTGAATGTCCGTCGAGCCG
>CAAKHF010020238.1:0-11091 GCA_901007745.1 Hippocampus kuda | reverse complement strand
GCATAAGTTCATTGATGCATGGTATTGATTATGTCCAGCAGCTCCTATATTTTGTTGTTGTTCTTCTTCCTTTTATAACTTTGCTGCTGTGAATTGGGAATTTCTCCATTGCGAGACTAATAAAGGTTTTCTTATCTTATCTTATCTTATCTTAAGACTTTCTATAACTCGGTGGTGGCCTCGGCCATCCATTATGGCATTGCCTGCTGGTCAGGCAGCATCTCGGCCCGGGACAGGAAGAGATTGGAGCGACTAGTCAGGAAGGCTAGTTCTGTCCTGGGCTGCTCCCTCGACACTCTGGAGGAGGTGGGCAACAGCAGGATGCTAGCTAAGCTAAAAGCTATGTTGGACAGTCCCTCCCACCCCCTCCAGCCCGCCCTGACAGCACTCGGTAGCTCCTTCAGCCAGAGACTGTTACACCCGCGCTGCAAGACGGAGAGATACCGCCGCTCGTTCCTACCGACTGCTGTCAGGCTGCTGAATAAAAAATAAATAAATAAATAATAAAATTATTTAAATGATGTGACAACAATTGTGAATTGTGAATAGTACTGTGACCTTATCCATATTTGTATTTTGTTGCACTTAATTGAACTGTTTTTTTTCTTCTTTCTACCCACAATCTTGCTGCTGAAGGCTGTAAATTTCCCCAGTGTGGGACAAATAAAGGATACCTTATCTTATCTTATCTTCCAAGATGGCGCCTGAGTAGGCAGTCGTTGGCAAGTGCTCTTCAAGAGCCTTGCGTTTTTTGTTGTTTTTGTGTTTTGTTTTGTCACTTTGTGTTTGTTGTTACGTCGTGTGGACCTGATGTGGACTGTTTTCATTTTTGGCCACGACATTCGACAAAGAAGAAGAATTTGTGCTTGGTGGTTGCGCCTTCTCGGCGGCAAGCATGTACCAGCCCTGATTTTGCCTGGGAGGAATGTCGGCGCCATTTGACTGTCGATGCTGGACAGCTCCGGGGTGCTTGTGTCTTGCGCCTGAAATAGGCAGCATTTTCACAGCCCCACTTTGTTCAGCGAAAACATCGGTGCTGATAGACAGTCTGCGGCTGGTTGGATGTAAGGCTTGAGGAGTCGACGATGAGAAGAAAGGAGTGTCAGCGCAGAGCGCCGATGCGTATGTGGAACTGGGAGTCGCACCTTGGAATTGAAGCGGATTTACATGGGACAGGAGAAGAGAGCCAATCTCTCTTTTTCGTTAATGGATGCTACAGCTTCTTGTTGCTTTCAAGCTTAGCTTGGAGCAGATTTGTGCACATTTCAGCACTGGTGAAAAGGACACTGATTCGCTCCCCTTTCATCTATTACTGCTTCAAACAACAAAGTGAATGGAGGGGAAAAGTGGTTAAGATGTCACGACTGTGTTTTATATGCTGTCTTGTATTATTTTGTCATTTTATGTTAAGTGTTTTTTGATGGTGGCGTGGGCACCTGCAGTGGCTCCTCTTGTTGTCTGTTTAAAAGGGAAGAAATTTCATCTGTGCTGTATACAGCACATTTGACAATAAAGTTGTACTTGCCTTGATTTGATTTTGATTTGTAAATTTCCCCAGTGTGAGACACATTAAGGATATCTTAATTTTCTTTTTTTTCTTTTCCTTTTGACTTGTCTTGCATCTTGCTCTCTCGTGTAAAGTCAGCCTCTTACCACAATCACCATTGCTATGGACTGTTGCACTTACGATTCGACTGTAATGTCGACTGAATCCACGAAATAAGACATTTCAGTCAACACAACCTCATTCGCTCTGGGATCGTTATGTGCTGCCTTGTATAAGTGAGCCTGAAGGCTCATATGTTTTAGCCTTGTTTGCGTCATGTGAGCATAAACCCTTTCCCACAGTGGGCAGAATCTCCGCCTCTGGGCCTTGGAACATTCAATCACAAATAACGTTTGTGTATTTTTAATTCTTTTTGGGGCTGGTAAAAAGTCCCCAAACCGGTTTATTCACGTCATAAAAAGAACTAGCTAGAGTATGTGTTATGATATTTAACATCTCATTTATTCAAAATATCTCTCATCACTCAGCGTAAGTTACGTAAACTTTCAGCCACACACATTCAGGCAATCACGGATGCAACCAGTAGGCAGGTGTGTTGTTTGAGCAAACACGGAAATAGCTCAGCTGTTGACAAGACGCACTAAACTTTTGCTAAACTACGATACAAGATATACTGCAATTACATATAAAAGCAAAACAGTTTGCGTAAATTGGGCCATATCTGTGCAGGTACACCGGAGTCAAATAGCTTCAATAGGGAATCAATGAATGCTGCATGAATATTCCAATTTCAATGAATATCAAATGAATATTCATACAAAATCCGAGGGCATAAATATTTTGACTCCTTATTGATGCTTAACAAAAAATTTTACATCTCTGAAACTTTTAGATGTTACAAAAAATTTAGTTCAGGCTATATGAACCACAAGGTGAACTGCGCACACTCACACGGACCTCTGCCGCTCAGTGAGATATGGACTTACTGCATTGTTGCTAGCTAGCAAAAATGTTCGTCTAACATTACTCGTTCATTTGCCCGGCTATGTTATAATGGGTTGGCAGAGAAGCTTTAAATTTTCCTCCTTTGACAACAACTTGCTGATCGAATTAACGGAGCAAATAGAAGACAAGAGAACAGACAACAAAACGTAAAAACAAAAGCTGTAGTGCCGGTGGTACTGCTGCATTTCTGTCTCTGCCATGAATATACGCCAGCCCATACAGTCTTCCAGTTCGCTTAGTAGACCAGTATCACGTCAAAAATTCCTCATCAGTTTTTTTTTTTCGAGACGCTTCATTGTTTTTGCCCAAGACACTGAAAAAAATGCAGCCATTGTTAGAGTTAAAGGTAAACCATCCCAAATGTCAGTTTAAAACAAATTCTCAATCACAGTTTGAACTGCAGTTTAAAGTTCTGGTGCAACAGAATAACATTTATACGTGATGTCAGAGTGCAAAGGAAACTGAGGTTTAAAGAGAGTTTTAAATTGAATCTGTCTTATTTTAAACAAGGTTTAAAGTTTGGTGGAACGGAATTTACAATTTAAAACATGATTTAATCTAGTTTTAAAGTTACACCTGGCTGGTGCAGTCTGGCCTTAGTGCTGTGCCATCACTATCTGTAAGTACAGCAACTTCCATTCAAATCAAAATCTGTTTGGTTAAACTGACTGGATAATTTGGCATGAAATGGACCCAGTAGGAGATGTTTTAAACATATGAATATTACATTTTATATTCAATGTTTAGCAGTGTACCTTTAATGAATTTTCACGATGGCAGTGCTCGCCTGGAAATATACAAGCTGCTTAAATATCTGTATTGCTCTATCTTCTGATCGAATCAGTGAACGAGTATTGTTTTTTCTTTCAAACACTGATCGACACCACAAATGAACGAATAAATAAAATATATATATTATATATAGATATATTTATAGCGAGAGAGAGAGAGAGAGAGAAAGAGAGGTAGAGAGAGAGACAGAGAGAGAGAGAGAGAGAGAGAGAGAGAGAGAGATAAACACTTACTTGATCCCAGGCACTTCACATGATTTAGGCCTTGATGCAAGAGTCTGGACCTGAAAAAAGATTTGTTTTTAATTAGAATATTACGTAGGGATGTACTCATTCACTATACTTCTCCTTTGGCAAATGAATGGCTGGAGTATAACAAAGAGTTGGTCATTTGTGAAAAGCCCAATATACAGTAGCAACACCATCGTTATGCGGTATATACTAAAATGACGCCACCTTTCTGATTCCTTCTCCTCCAAAACAGGTTCACGACTCATGACAAATACACTAGTCAGCAATTTTTGACTTTTTTTTTTAAATAAGAGATGCAAGTTAACTTTTGTAGATCTACTTTTTTTTGCACTGATTCCAAATTTGACTTATTTCCTCACATCAGGTTTTCATAATAATAACAACAATAACAATAATATAACGATATATTGTCATTTATTTCGTAATATTTAAGAATTAAGGTTCGGTAACAGGTGGAATCTTTTTCTGTAACGCCATAGCTCTAAATTACAATGCATGGTAAATTCCATATTGCGCAAACTTTTATCGGTCAAACTTGAAAACAGGAAAATGAAAATATCTCAAAAACCTGCTGTGCTCAGAAAAGAGTAAAGACATACTTTGTTTTGTCTCTCTCTAGTGTGAACTATTAGGGTGGGGACAACTACCGGTACTTTCAGAGACCTACATAAAAACCACCATGACATAAGATTTTATTTGCAACGTTTTTTTCTCATTTCTAGTGTCCATGCCACTATTTTCTGATTCAGCAACCACGTTATTAGCCACTGACCAATTTTTGGCTATTCTTCGCTCAAGATTCTTGTAGATCTAATTTCGAATGAGGACACTTAAATCTGATCGAAACAAGTCTCTTAGACGTTTTCATATTAAGTTTTTCATGATTTGTGTAGATTTTTAAAAGAACACAGTACCAAGTAGGCATCAATCTCACCTTCTTGGCTTCCCACAGCTGCTTGGGGAGGGGTTTACTGATACCTATGAGACCCTCCTCATTAGGTAGGGCGGGGAAAGAAAAGACTGCAGAAAGGATGACATAGTTGAATGATTGACTTTCTATTAAGTAATGTGTATTACATAAACTGCATAATGTGTAAAGAACATATGACTTACTGTCTCCAGACCCATCCACCTCTGCTTCATTTACACTAGCTGTATGCCAACCTCCACGAGAAACACATGTAAACAAGCAGAAAAAAGCGGGATAGGTAGAGACAATCAATTGAGAAGTGAGAAAGAAAAGAAAAATCATGCAATGTGTTTTGCCGGCCTGTGTCTCACGAAAATCTTAGTATAACTGACGGCGAATGATAATGCATTGGGATTTTTTTTTGTAAACCCAGAAAAATCTTCGCGTAATGCTGATAGACCTGTAATATACATTTTACACACCCCAACATCAACAAAAAAAATAATAATATTGAAAAAAATTGTTGGAGGAAAGTAAGTGAATAGGCGGAAGCTGAGACGCAAGTATGCCGGGGTCCACTGTAGAGGAGGAAACATGGTAACATCAGCCCCAACACCCGCATTTTATTTTTGAATTCATCAAGGGGCCATTCAGTGTGTGGTCACGGGCTCCAAGTTACCCAGCAATGCCTTACAGAGTTAACGCTAGAAGCATTTTCATATACATTATTAACTCAACTGTATTTATAGAGCACTTTCCCCAGTGTGGGACAAATAAAGGATATCTTATCTTATCTTTCAAACAGCCATCGCTGTATACAAAGTGCTGTTATTATTAAGACTAAATGTGATTGTGTCATCCACAGGCAATCTGGGCCATGTGTTCCATAAATATGGTACTGCCCTGTACACTTTTGTTTTTATAAGACGCATGTCATGTGGGATCCCCCCCCAAAAAAAGATATTCAATAGGTTCTAAGTGCATGCGCCTCGTTGCTATTCCATGCTACCTGAAAAATTAAAAAATAATATATTCTGGCAAATTCAACTAATATTCATCCAGTATAGACAAGATGGCTTGAAAACGAAATGGTTCTCTTACAGGTAGTCAAGTAAGAAAGTTCCGCAGGGATCGATCCTTGGCCCTCTAATGTTTAGCATCTACATGCTTCCGTTTCGTGATATGTTCCGGTTATGCCGATGACACCCAATTATATAACTATATGTGCCTTAGAAATAAACCCAGGCAATTGCTGTAATCTAGAGGCGTGCTTATTGGAGAGTAAACATGTCTTTCAATTTTTTTTGCTTCTTCACTATGATAAAACCAAGGTGTTGATTATGGGATCGCTCATCATCGGCACCTGGGACACCACTCTGATTCTTGATAAATGTACTGCTACCCAAAGTGACTCAGCAAAAATCTCTGTGTTATATTTGACTCAACTTTCTTTTTAAATTTATATGAGAAATATTACTAGAACTGTGTTACTCTGTAGTTCCAACTACATGTAGGCCTGTTTGACTGACAGTTCTTCTCTTTCCCTTGCCCCCTCCTCTCCAGTTTGGGGAGGGGGCCAGGTGACGATGACAGAATTGGATGTCGCTGAATGGATTCTGCACCGACTGACCGGGACAAGATCTGAGGTAGACTACTACCTCCTCGGAGGCACTGCGATGGAGATTTCCGCAATGACTAACTAGGCCGATTTTGCCTCTTCCCGCAGCGTTTCATTTTATTGTATGGATTCCGACACTATTCTAACATTGTATAGCAACATATAATGTGAAATGTTGCCCAATTGGCATGCATTGCACCCTGGTCATCCTTGAAGGAGGGATTGTCATCTGCGGCCCCTTTTCAAGATTTTTTGTATTAATTGTTTTTCTCTGCCCCCCTGCGGGATTAAGATCAGGGGGTGTTATTAATATTTTTCAACTGTGGGCATTAAAAGCCCAAAAATAAATTTTGACTTTGAAGGCCTCTCAAATGTGCAGTTTTACTGTATTGGGGGCTGGTGGGGTGTCACATGTATTCCACAGGTGATCTTAAGACTGCCCGCGATGAAAGGGCACTCCAAAACGTGCAGTTTTATGATATTTGGAGGATTGGGGGCATTTGAAATCAAGTGCCCGGGGCGACCACAAAGTTCAACACATCACCTTCGCATAGGATTAATCAGTAATTGTGGTATGTAGAATGATGGTGTATTCCTCATCAATGGCTGTGCAAAGTTGCAGGATAGAGAACCAAGATGTGAGAGGATATTTATTGCTCTAGTTGAATTATAGTTCTATTATACCAGTAAATCACAACTAGAAAGCACACGAAGAAACACATGAGCATCGAGTGCCGAGTGTCGATGTGAGTGCTACTCTCACCATTGCGCTGTGGGGGACCATGACCCATCTGCTGGTTCACGCTGAAGGGGTCCTGTGGGTTTGGGTTCATCGCACTTGTATGAAGAGCAGAGTCTGAGTTGGTTCTGTGTAGGAGGATGAGGACAAATATTCAATGTGTTCTCGCATGTTCACTTCCTAGGGCCATAAATTCAGTGAGTCATTTTGCTTCTTCCCCATGAATCTGGATGTTCATGCTGTCCGAACAACATTAAAAATTCTGGGAAGTATAATGCCTGCAATTCTCAAAGTGTGGCACGCGTATCACTTTGTGGTACCCGCACCTCCCTCTGGTGCACTCCAATAACAGATAATGTGATGTGAACAAAAGTAATGTGTTGTTTGTACTCGGTCAAATTTCTTGGTTGTTTTTATGAGAGTAAATTTTGGGTTCAAATTAACCATACAGTGGTGTCTGTCTCTACTTACGAAATTAATATGTCCTGGAAGAAATTTCTTAACTAGAAAATGTTTTAAGTAGAGACGCGTTTTCCATGTAAATGCCCTAATTCGTTCCAAGCCCCCCCCTCCCCCAAAACGCAGACATAAATGTTTTCCAAAGCATAAAAATGCATCAAAATATGTAACAAATACATGTTACAATTAGATTATTGCACAATAAATGAGAGTTGTGCATAATGTAAAAAACAAAGAATAAAGAATAAAAATGATGGCAATTTAACTTTTAACTGCGTCCTCATCATTTTTTGCCCTCTTTAGTCCATGTTCTTTTGCAGAAGTGGTTTTTGCCTGGCGTTTTATAAAGAACTGATCCAAGGACATTTGCTTTTGTCGGCTTGTAACAATCCTTCGAAAACTGTCCAAGGCAAACATCAGCATAGTCAGCAATCGCCCGACTGGTGAACACTTTTTCTGGGTGATTCACATTTACGTAAAACTATCGGAACACCTCATGACCCGAGGGGCAAATGGCGAGATGCTGCATCGACACGTCTATCTACATGCATAGACACATCAAGTAGAGGTCCCTCTTAGCCAATGGGATGCCAGGATGATGCTCGGTAATAGCCAATAGCAGAGCATCTATAGGTATGTTGCGTTCAGTAAACTTGAAGCTGCGAGTAGCAGGCCATCCTGTATTTTACCTTTCGTATTTTGAAATTTCTCTCGTAACAAGAGGCAATATTTTCCTGTTGAGAAGTTTCATAACTTGAAAATTTTGTATGAAGAGACAATTCGTAAGTAGAGGTACCACTGTTTTTTGGTTTGTATGGTTGATATCTTAACACAATTCCTGTGTTCTATGACCCAACTTTTGGGAGGTTTCAATTGACCCGAGTCACATTTAGTCCTTTTTTGACCTGGTAATTGGTTAAAATAAACAATTTTTTTGACCCAACTGTTTTTCGAGTTTGGTCCATGAATAATAACTAAATATTGTTTTTATTCTCAGATAATGAAATTGGCTTCTTCAAAAGCAATGGTATCCTTAACTTAATATTTTGCTAACCTTTTGAGGCAATCACTGCAACCAAACCATTTAAGCAGCACATTTCTCTCTGTGTTTTAATAGATTTAATTCTCTGTACAGATTGAAGACACACTGAGCCAGAAAACCATGCCTTGAAAGAATTGTTGGCACCCTTTTATTAAAGAAAGAAAAACCCAGAATCACCACAAGAATTGTCCCAGAAGCATTGAGGCTTATCAGTATGCATAGCAGTAAATTCCATTATCGGTTTCATTCAGTTGAAGTTACTTTTGTGACAATTGTGTGTGTTTAAATGTATTTATTTTTTAACAATAGTGTACCAACAATTTTGCCTATGCCGCGCCTTCCTATTGTGTGAAAAATGGAGGACGCTCGGTGACTTTCTCGGCCTGCTCTGAAACATGTGGCACAGTTTTTTCTTGAATCTGTACAAGGAGCAATGAAACCTCAAAACTAACAAGGCACTATGGAAAAAAATGTGCTGCTTAGTGTCAGAAAGCAAGAATGGCTCAGAGCAAAACATTACACAATTCTAAAGTGGCATTCTCTGAGCCATGACCGAAGGCAGGCCTGCCCACACTTTTTCAGCATGCGAGCTACTGATAATATGGTAAAATTCCAACTGATCTACCTTATTTGTTTATTTGTTTTTTAATGTAAAATATCCTTTGAGTTCTTTACATGCAAACTATATATTGGGGTACCTTCCATAACTGAATTGAACGCATGTGTAGACGCGGTGAGGGATGTAACAGGCATATGACTGGCTGCCCTGTAGATCAATCAAGTGACACATTTCACAACGGGACTCTACTTTTATTTATTTTTCTTCTTCATTCACTGCTCTTGACAGGCAGCTTTATCAACTGCATAAAACTGGGAGGGATGGCAGTCAATGAATTAATGCCATGAGAGCTACCGACATGCCCTTCAAGAGCTACTTATAGCTCGTGATCTACCTAATGGGCACGCCTGACCAAAATCCTATTGAAAATCTGTGGAAGGAGATAAACATGCCTTCCAAGGCATCCTTCACAAACATGAGGCAGCTGGAGCAGTTTTCTCACGAGGAGGTGTCCTAAATACAAGTTGACAGGTGCAATTACTATTTAAATCTTCTGAATGCAACGATTGCCTTGAAAGGTTGCTGGCCCTATTTATATTGCCCTTCGGATGGTAATCCAAGGGGTGGGTGGGTGTGATGGGGGCTGACGTTCCGCACCCTGCACCCCCAAAATAGAGGGTGGGGATTCTGTCTCTGTGCAGCCTGGTACCAAATGGGCCGCGGACCGGTGGTTGGAGATCGATGGACTAGTTCACAGAAATCAAAATGCAATCATAAAATTGTTTAGGCAACAAAAGATGGAAAGAAAATGACAGCATCAATATAAATCATGATGCTGGATGCTAACTTGTAGAAAGGCCTTGACTCCTGAAGCTGTGTTAGTAAGAGAGACATTAGTGATTAATTTCTCAGGGAACGAAACTGCACAGAAGAACGGGAAACGATTGGGAGAGAAAAAATATGGAATAAATCATGACAAAAGACATTAGTGTTCTGACTTGTTGCCTTTCAGTGCTTTGGTGGAAAGAGAGAATTATTCTGACGTTAGAACTGAAGAAGTGGTTATATAAAGAATTGAAAAGCAAGACAAACTAACCAAATGAGATGGCAATAAGACAATTAACATGTTGGTAGTTATGTGAGCATGGGATGAAGCAGCCATCAGAGATGATAGAGAGGCAGAAAGGTCAAAGGTCACCTGTTGAGCTGTGATATTAATCTAAAGCCAGGCCGCTTTTCCTCACTCCATGGGGGATGATCCCTTCAAAAGAAACAAATGTATCTGGAGTTAAACAGAGACCTGTGGGCGGAGAGAAATCGTTTGTAAAGAGCATCTCAAATGTGTCTGTTGTGATGCAGAAAGACCCTGAAGCAACATCAGAAGAAGCAGAGTACCATAGCCTCTTTAAGAATCTACCATTTAGGCCACAACCAAGGCCGAACCACCTTGTTCTTTATGCTGTGGTAATACACACGTACTGTATACTGTACAAACCCTTATTCCTGGGATCAAAGTTTTTTCCAACACAGTTTTTATTGGACCCGGAACCAACCAGACTGGGAATTTAACGGAACAAAAACAGTGTGCAGTCTACTCAAACCTCCCCTTTGTACAGTGGTTGTCAAAAAACTGTTCGTTCTCGCATTGGCCACTAGTGTTGACTTGCGCGACAGCGCAATCTATAGACAAAGATCGGAAGACGCATTTTTCCGTTTGTGCTTCTGTTACAGATATGCAGTACAGTCTAGAGCAGGCTACTAAACTTGCATATGTGGCAGGGGGTGACAATTTGCACAAAACATACATGTTATAAAACATGTGCATGGACTTGGGTTAGTTTGCCTGCTGAAGAGTGACTGCATGTCCATTACTAGCCAGAGGAGAAAAAAAATGTCTGGCTCTGTGTGCTTGCTGCTGAGATAGCCAAGGTCACGTGTAGAACTTGGCCAAACGGTCTAACCTTTCCTTATTCTGGGCCCATCACAGCAGCGTGTCCTGCAGGGTCAGAATTTGTTGGCACCAAAATGTTTGCAAATAAGCCCAGACCACTTCCTGTGTGGTGGAATAATCCCCTGCTCGCCTTCCACTTTGAAAGCGTGGGCAGAAATGCTGTTCCAAATCCTGCTGGAGCCTGACTGTGTGTGTGTGTGTGTGTGTGTGTGTGTGTGTGTGTGCGTGCGTGCGTGTGTGTGTTTTATAGCTGGCGGG
>CAAKHF010020234.1:0-12189 GCA_901007745.1 Hippocampus kuda | reverse complement strand
AGAAAGACTCAATCACTTTCCTCAAAATAAGAGAGGCCTTTTCTAGATGGTTTTCATTGCTGATCTAATTTTTCATTCTGTTTCCACTTGTGTCCGTACTAATAAAAACTTGTTCAAAAGGAGTAATGTATGAGTGTGTCATTACAGTGAGTTATTAGTAGGGACGTACTAATCATGAGATCAGAAATCGGGGCTGATCACCTCATTTTCAAATGATGGGAATGGGGGGGGGGGACTTGTCGCAAGAAGCTAATGTAAATTTAACATGTAACAATGATAATGTCTGTAGTATGGAAATATTTTAATGTGGAAGGCGGAGACAGTGCAGCAGCGTCACTTTGTGAACATCACATGACCAAATTCAGAAAACAGGTGAGCCCTGATTGGTCGTTACCTGAGCCCTAAGCGACTTGAGCTCATTTTCGGGAGACAGCAAGTGGCAGATCCTCAATCAGGTGACTTGTACTTGGGTGCAAAAAATTGTGGTCAGGACATCTATAGTAATACATTAATGTAATGTGTCATTCTGTCATGAAGGTCCGTTTGGAAACCGACATTAAATTAATGTGTTACTTATTCTGCCAATCCATGAGAGCTGGTTTATTCATATTGTACCACGCAGTTTTGTTCTTGAGAGCAACTTCTGGTGTGTCAACCTTACAAAATTTGGTGGCCCACATTGTCAAGGAGTGAGCCAATACCAAATATTGCTAAGTTCTTGGGCAGACATTGTATTTCATTGGTGGAGGTTGCAGCTGATTCTAAGGTAGAAGATGTACATTAGGTGTTTTTTTGAGCGTAGCTTTGAAAACTGCTAACTTGCTGGCTGGGGATGTAACGACAGCACCGGTATGGCGATATTAAAATCACCTCGATGATCGTCGTCGTGTATTTAAAGCAGCACATCTGTTCCAAAGGCTAGATTTTTTAATTTCTCTCTATTTGTGCAGTTCCAGCACTATTTGGTTAGTTAAATTCAAATGTGCCATGTTTTGGCCACCTACGTTTAAGACTTGCTCATCGGCAGATGAAGGGGAACTAAGCGTGTTTGAGTTCCTCCACAAATTGACTTGAGTCATGAGTACGCGCATTAGCAAGTAAGTGCCTCGATATGAAGTGTTGATTACCGGTCATTTATGTATGTTAAGGTTAATGTTAGCTTTCCTGTCTGAACTCTCTGTATAATTATGACCTCAGCCAATTAGCACTGCGTAGCCGAAACATTTACATGCTGTTGCTCATTTATTTGAGTTTGTTTCGACAGATATGAGCCAATAGGCAGCCATGACAATAAAATGACCAATTGCCAAGCCTATTTCTTTGGCACTGCTATTATGGACAAAAAACACAATATTGTACTTTTTTCCCCCAGTATGAGATGTTTTTTCACAATATCGTGAGATTTTTAATATAGTATTGAGCCTTTTTTAATACTGACAACCTCCCCCCAATATTGTGACATTGTATCGTAAGGTTCATATCGTATGGTGCAAAACTTTCACACATAACTTTTAATTTACACTGTGCTGGAACTTTGGAAGTTTGGTGAAATCACGTGTGCTAACAGCACTATCCATAACCTCTCATTTACGCCACATAGGTATGGTCTTAAGATTTGATATTTTTTTCATTGAATGAACACCAGATGTATTGAAAACGGCCAGCGCTTGCCCGACGTGACAAACAGAAGCGGTGGTAAGATTTGCACGACCTGGGAGAACTTGGCTTGTGCCCACGTGCTCAATGTATTAGAGCATGAGTCCTTTTGGTCAGAGGCAGAATTGTCTGCGTAGGAGCGTAGACTCCTTTGGAGATCACGCCATTATGGAATCAATGTGTTCTAGAAAGTGTACTCCTAAGTAATATTGCATAGAGTGTCGGTGCTCGCTATATACTGGAGCTGTCCCATTTTAACAACCACTTAACATCCTCCAACATGCATTGCATTTCTCAAGACCGTGCGCTATAGTGTGAGAGTGGTTCATGGTTTACCCTACTGCATACTTGAATGTACAACTCAAGTTTTTGAGGGAATTCAGTACATCAGCAGAGAGGAATGTATTTCCATATTCAAATGTGCAGGAGCTTGATGCTGTGCATGTTAATTCCAGATGATTCCTTGGGTGTCACTATAAATAACTCCTGTGTGTTCTCCCTCTGCACAGTTGTTCCTTATTGACTTTGGATTGGCAAAGAAGTACAGAGACAACCGAACGCGACAGCACATCCCCTACAGAGAAGACAAGAACCTGACCGGCACAGCACGTTATGCCTCCATCAATGCACACCTGGGCATTGAACAAAGGTCTGTACCTCAGCGAGGTTGATTACGTTGTAAGATAAGGAAAGTTTTGCAATACCAGCGTTTTGCATTGCATTTCATTCTCCATGCCTGTATCTCGTTCTTAGTTGTGTTTTTGGCAGCCCGTTTTAGTCGTCTTTACGTCAAGATGTCATTTCAGTTTTTATTAGTTTGTCATGTTCCTCCTCTTCTTAAGTTTTAGTCAACTAAAAGTCAGAGCATTTTAGTCTAGTTTTAGTCAAAGATAACTAACTGATGCTATTTCAGCAGAGACAGCAACTCCAGGTCCACAAAGTTAAAAACGCCGCCACAGTTTGGCTTTCGCCGCAGGTGCTGAGTCGCCTCTGGCTGAAGCCAAACAAGGGTAGCATTTTTTTTTTCCTTTACTTTCTTGACCTCCATTTGACCCATCTGCATTTCAATCGAGTTGTATTAAAAGAAATCTGGTGATATTTTTGTCTGGTTTTAGTCAAAGAAAATTGTATTTGTCTTCTTTCAGGAATGCAATACTGTTAACAAGTCCCTAACAATATCGACGAAAGCAACATTTTCCTTGAGCCAAACCCAGTCTCTCCCTCACTCTCACTCACGCTCTCTCTCCCTCTCTCTCTCTCTCTGTCATGCTCACAATCGCACAAACCAAACGTTTACCAATGTTTCACTCATGACAAATTTTTGTCAGTTTAAAAACAATGATGGGACAAAATGCGGACACAATACTAAGTTTTAAACTGGCGTTAGAATATAAAACATTAATCACAGCCTCATCGTTTGGCATACGCCTTCTAAAATAGAGACTGAACATTGCATTAAATTTCTTGACTCGCCTTCCATTTTTTTATGGAATGCTTTGAAATATCTCATCAGCTTTGTGTTGTGTGATTTTTGTCGCCAGTCCCTTTCTCTGTGCTAAATTGTGGGAACCATGTTGTATCGTAGCACTTTTTTTTTTTGCTCCAATTACTACCACGAGGTGGGATTGAGGAAAAGACCTCAGGAAAAAGAACTGACATGACATTTAGTCACATATCGGAAATGAAGAGACGTTTTATCATCCTTTTTTTATTTTGGAAACCACATTAAGTCTCGTTTTTATTTGGAATTACTGGTTTAACTGTCATTATCGTCCAGGGACCAGCATTTTCATTGAGTCATGTTCCGTCTCCCTCGTGTGGTGAAGGATAGTTAACTAAGATATTTCATCCCAATTTTAGTTGATGAAAGCAACACGATCCGTTGTACCTTTTAATGTAGTTAAATAACGCTTGTTCTTACTGTTGTTTACAGTCGCCGTGATGACATGGAGTCACTAGGCTATGTGCTGATGTACTTCAACAGAACCAGTCTACCATGGCAAGGACTCAAGGTATGAAATAAAGAGCTGCTATGTCCTTGACATAACAGCGCTAAAAAAAAAGTAGGAATATTTGGCTTTCGAGGAAATTAACCACAAATGTATTAACGTTTACAGGTGAACTGAATTTGATCTTCTCTAAACTTCCAACTGTTTTTGCACATGGAGCATCTCCAACATGGAGCTGTAAACTTCACGTGTTTGATCCATGACTTGACCAAAATATTTTCAAAGATGTCCACTTCTTTCTGTGACTCTCCCGGTCACTATCTCTTTTGCAACCTGGTGATGACACTCTAAGCTCAGTGGCCACTTTGTCTGAGAACATCCTGGTTGACGCCTCACAATGGTGAGGTACTGTTGATGACTATCAGAAGCCTCTTGGTCTAATGAAGTGAAAATGTAAACGAAATGAAGAGGACTGTTCAAATCGCAATTCTAATCCAACCAGGAAAGACGTTGGGTAAATTGGGTGGGACTCAGACAGCCTTTGTGAATTTTGTCATTTAGCTCCCCGATTTAAAATAAATACATCATTTCACCTTAAAGCTGATAATGCAATTAGGTTCCACCTGAAAGCCGAGCATCCCTGACTTTTCATGGTGGTGTCGATGGCCTCATGATTATGGCACCTAGATATGATTGAATAAATGTCATAATTATGCTGTATGAGTCAATCCATGGCACTTGTTAATTTGAGGTCATTTAGTATAGGTCATTCATTTTACAGTATGAGTGATCTGCGTTTAGCCTCACCGAACATTTTCTTTGTCAGGCTGCCACAAAGAAGCAGAAGTATGAGAAAATCTCAGAGAAGAAGATGTCTACCCCGGTGGAGGTCCTCTGTAAGGTAAGAGCACGATCAAGTCCGAACCGCTGAACATGATCGTCGCAACATCTCCATCGGGATCCCTCACTGTTGATCGCTATACATGCTTCCAGGGGTTTCCAGCAGAATTTTCCATGTATCTGAACTATTGCCGTGGCCTACGCTTTGAGGAGGCTCCAGACTACATGTATCTGCGCCAACTCTTCCGCATCCTCTTCAGGTACTTGCTTATATTGAAGGACAAAGTGATCTTAATGTGAAAATGCATCCTTTTCCAGTACCACTCAAAAACTTCATGCGTGATTGTACTATAGCAGATATTTTCGAATTAACCCTGAGTCAGTCTTGCGGCCATCTTTTCATTAATATTCGTCCGTTATTTCCTTTATGAAACATTGAAGAGCATTTTTTTTTACGGTATGTTTCAGGACATTGAATCACCAGTATGACTACACATTCGACTGGACCATGCTGAAACAAAAAACAGCGCAGCAGGGGGCCTCCTCCGGGGGCCAAGGCCAACAGGCGCAAACCCCCACAGGCAAGCAAACTGACAAATCCAAGCCTAACATGAAAGGTTAGTAGCAAACAGCCAAGCGACGTTTTTTTTTTGTTTGTTTTTTTTGTAGACGCCAATTCCTCCTTGTCTCAGTATTGTGCCAACTAGGCCTTACATATTGTTACTCTACAACCCACACCACAGTGCCCCTTAAATCTCCCAAATTGGAAAAATGGCAAAGCTAAAGTATCACTCCTTTTGGAATAAGAATGGCATATACGTTTTTTTTTTTGGTTTTTAATAGAAGAACCAAAAGTCAAAAGATTGAGGTAGTGATACAATTGGTCTGTCTTGCCTTAGCAAAGACGTCCTTGGGGAATTTGACTACTAACTATGTCACATTGATATTATGTTCCTTTTTGTGGGGCTGTATAATGGGCTCTGTCGCTCTGTTACTGTTGACTAACTCATTCTAATGACTTTACCCTTGACTCTTCCAATTATCTACATTCTTGTCTAACATTTGCTTTCCTATTGGTCATTTTATCCACGCCTGTTCAAAAAAAAAATATGGATGCGAGTGTCTCAGACCACTACAGACACCACGTGGGAGTTTGGGTCACAAATGTAAATATAGCTCCACACACTCACTGTCCCACAGTCCCAAGGCATCGCCAAAGACAAGATGTCAATACTGTGTAGCCCTTTTCCAACAGTAGCGGCTAAAACATTTTAATAGCACTGGAAACTGTGCTGGATGAGCTCCAGTTAGTCTCCATATACTTTCTATGAAACCCTGAAGTATAAATCTTTACCCAGGTACTCCGCGGGGTCTTAAAGAGTCTTAAATCCAATCATTTGAAGGCCTGGAAATGTCTAAAAATCTCTTAAAATCTCATTAGGTCTTAAATACGATTTTGAAATGTCTTAAATCTATTGATTTTTTTTTTATAATTGAATTGAATACAACTTTATTGTCAAATGTGCTGTATATGTACATACAGCACAGATGAAATTTCTTCCCTTTCAACATTGATGTTACTTTTATTTAAAACATTCATCAACTTCAGTCTCACTATTGAAACTTTTCAGGACGCTCGAACATAAATATGAAACAGAAGTAAATGTCGACTACATGTGCTGCCCAGGCAAAATTTATCAAACACCACCAGCCATTGTTGTGCACGTGCAGCTGTGTGTTTAGAGCTTAATTAGCATAGTGGCGGAGAAAACTGAGCACGGAACCAAATTACAGCCCTTGCAGACATGATTAAGTGCAAGTTTAATGATTTGTGGCTGCAGGATGAACAGTTCAGTGCCTGACTGAAGCTGGTGGAGGGAAACTCATATGAAGCACACTGCGCTTTATGCGAGAACCTTGAAACCCGGAACATTGGGCATCAAGGCATTCGAATCCCATCGCCAATTAGAAAAACACAAGGCGGTTACAGAATGCCAGCAGCAAACACTGTCAATCAGCCACTATTGCGACACATCAGGAGCTCTAGCTCCAAGGTCCAGCGTGACTACTGCAACTCCAGGTGGCCTCCGGACAGCGTTTGGGTCTACGTACACAGACACTAAAAGCGGAGGTGCAATTGACTTCTCACACAGTCATATACTGGTAATGAGAACATTGATGAGTTCTTCCAGACTATGTTCCTGGCTTCAGAGAGAGCAAAAAAATTTTAGTGTGGAAAAGACAAAACGGCATACTTGATGTGTTTTTGATTAGCCGATTACATGAAGAGATGTCATCTCCTTTTGCACTTTTTATCGCCAGTATCGATGTGAAATGGGTCTTAAATTGTATTCAGTGGTTGCAGCATGCGGGAAAACGATATCGGGTACGCCGCAAGTTGACATTTTGTGAAATGATTGGTCAAATCGGTAAAAAGAAATAAAGTTTAAAATCGCTGCTCCACTCAAGCAAAATTGATGGCTATCGTGTGCAACGCAATATATGCATGCTTTGTTGCGAAGACCGTCACGACTACTTTAATGCAGCATCTGAACAGAATCAATTTAAGTGTGGAAAGTTGCTCCATGTTTGACTGCAAGAGAACATTGCAGTCATTATCCAGATTTTGCTGGATATTGCTAAATGGCAATTGCGCTTTAGTGAGTGCATTTAATTTGTATAGTACCAATTGTGTGTGGTTTTTTTTTCTTTCAAGAAAATAAAAATCGCTGCTCAGATCACAAGATGGGCCAATATGTCTCTTTAACTTATTTACTCTTTATACTTGTGTACTGTTGGCCACATATCCACAAACAATTGCAAACATTTTCGGCCTTGTTTAACAATCTTTTACTCTGCACCAAGGAAGCAAAAGGGGCGGGGCAGTCTAATTTAAATATAACATTTTCAACAAATGGGCAGAACTGAATTTTTAATGACAATGTTATCTGTTTTCAAAACATGCAACACACCAAATTACAAACGCTGGTAATACTCTCATAGGAACCATAGGAAAAGTATTTCAATAAACCTTTGGATTTATGAGACCCAGGTGCACGGCAGTGTCAATTGAAGCGCGATGCTGACCCACAGTAGCAGCTGCAGATGCCCTCCTCATGGTAGTTGATTCCGGACTCCTCACAACCTTCATTCTCCTCAACCTGAGTGTGTCCTTGGATACCATCTGTCACACCATCCTTCTGAACAGACTTTCTTCCATCAGCATCACCCACGCTCAGTTGAACCCGTTTTCATCTTTTCTCTGGCCCCACTCAGTTCATCCAAGTCCTTCAAATTCGTCGGCTCAACTCTGCCCCTGGGATCTGTCCTGGGGCCACTCGTCGTCATCATCTACCGCCTCCCCTTCGGCAGTATATTCTGTAAATTTAACATTGACTTCCATTGTTATGCTGATGACATCCAGCTATACCTCGCCACCAAACCTCCTTGAACTTTATCACCCAACTTCCTAACCGATGGCACCTTGATTTATCTTAAACCTCTTGAAATTAAATGGCAACAAAACGGAGCACCACGTCCATTCTTTCCAAAACAGCCAGCTTTTCCTGAACCGTTGACAACTAACTCCTCTGGGCCACCCGAGGGACCACCCCCAACCCACCACGTTAAGTCTGGGAGCATAACGGTAGCTTGTCCTTTGAACCCCATATCGATAACATGACCTGGTTGTCCCTGCATCCATCAACGTAACATCAACCGTCTCTGCCCCTCCCTTACCGGCCCCTGCACCGCCGCTATCTTTGTACACAGTCCCGTCACCCCGCCGTCAGGATTGTTGCAACTCTCTCCTTTTCGGCTTCTCTCTCCAATATGTCCATAAATTTCAATCCGTGCAGAAATCTGCCTGCCCGCGTCATAACCTTAACTTTCACCATCCAACATGAATGCTCTGCACAACCTCGTCATTTGGCTGTGCCCCTTTTCTTCGGTTTTTGGTTTTTCACATTTTAATTCTTCTTTCATCCCATTTTTAATTTTGTCTGTTTTATCAATGTAATGTAACATTGTATGGTATCCTCGAGTACCAAGGAAGCACACATTGTAGAGCAGGGCTGCCCAACCTATTTGGATCGAAGATCGACTTTTCGACCAACCAACATCCCGGGATCGCCCCTTACCGCACGCGCGCACGCACTCCATGATGGGAAGCCTGACACGGAAGCAAGCGATGCACTTTTGCAGCCTGTTGACTATCGTAGCTCACACGTACCATTTTAAAGTGCTTCCCTGGGCCCTCCTAGATTCCTATTCTTTGCCCGTGCCCTCTGTGAATTGTACACAAAGCCAACTCTGAATGAGAATAATGACGATGAGATTTAGTGCAACAGCTCTGATCACAAGCTGCAATTGCAGACTGCTGAGCGCTAACAACCCCCGCTGACGTAGGTCACGCGCCACCGTAGGTTCAAGATTTACCTGCTTTATTTATTTTTTTGTGAAAATGAGACTGATAGGATGATTAGGGTGCAGTGTACATTAACACAAAAAATATATTACTAACATGTACAAAGACACACAAATGTTTTTGTTTTGTTTTTTTCTCCTCTCCACCTTTCGGATCTACTTGGGACCAGTCCTAGATCAACCGGTCGATCAGGATCGACGTGATGGGCACCCCTGTTGTAGAGTTTTGTGTCCGTAAATGTATATTTGACATTGATCTCAAAGGTGCCTGTTTTTTCAGGCACATTGGATCTTTGAAATTTTCCTAAAATGTGGTTTGCCCAATATCGATTTTGACCATGCTTTGTAGTTAATAGCTGCGATGTTCCAGTGCAAGAAGCCGAAGCCAATCGCTCAGCTACTGTCACCGAACACCAGAAAAAGTCCCTTGGGTGTACAGTATACTTTTCATAGACGTGCGGCCTGCAACTGTGTTAAAAGTGAAGAGCAAACAGCAAATTTGCAGGTCAATTAATCAGGGTCTAGAGAGAAAACAGTGCAGTGACGCAGTATGCACACAATCCCAAAAATTGAGTCACTTCCGTCATGTTTCAACAAACGTTATTTAATCTATTAGATATGCTATGTTATCAACTGTGTGTTGTATTTACTTGCTCTGTTTTGAATCTGGGTGCGCAGAATTTTGAGATCCACACTGTGATAGGTCTCAAAATAACATTCCTTGTTTCTGAAATCAGTTAAGCTTTGCTCAGAGAACAATATAAATGCAGACATTATGAAAGTGAAATGTTAGTCTGAAAAGAAGCAAGAATGAATTATTCTTTCTGCCTCTTAAGATTTTTAGTACTTAATATTTCAGTAAGTTGACACTTGCATTATCATTTTTCCACTGAAGTGTTTATCACAAAAGGTACTCTTCCATTTATGCACATTGAGCAAGTTAGTTTCAGTCATTTTAGATTTTTACATAGTTTTGCATAATGACATCTTTGTTTGAATAGCAGCAAGCAGTAGTTCTTGCTTTATTGAACCAGTCTGAAAACCTTGAAAGGGAAATGTTTTGTTTTTTTAGATTAATAGCTTTTAATAACTTCATATTTGTAAATGGTTCTGTACATGGTTAATATTGCCCTGAAAATTGATTTGGAGAGAGGGAAACTGTATCTGTCTTGTCAGAAAAAATTGCAATTCAATCTTTCCCTGAAACCATACTTTTGGCCCCTTCAAAAAAAGAAAAAAAAATGGGAGGCATATTTGCACGGTGTTGTAATTTCTACGCCCTTCACCTGATAATGGATGGAAATGCCCTCAAATGAAATCTGCAAGTCTGCAGGAAAGAGCACGCCGTGCTTGTTTTGAGGTCCAATTCATTGCGGTGCCGTTTGGAGCCCAAAAGATGAGAAGTGTCGATGTCGTTATTTAGCTTCTCGAATGAGTTATAAGGACCGAGATGCCCAAAGCTGCGCAAGATGCCGCCTGTCCCGATGATCCCCAATTCATTGACTTATGCTCATGTCACGTGACTTCTCCAATGGGTTCTAACAAGCGGCGCGGGCATCTGACTTGCAGCTACAGTCTTGGACTTGTCAGCGCGGCACTAATGACGGGACTTGTTTGTGTGTTTCCGCAGGTTTCTGAGTAGTCTCCTCCCAGAGACGAGCTGCAGAAGCGCCGGCGAGCAGGACAACCGTGGCTCGCTTTCCCGGACAAGCGACAAAGAAAGTCTGTGTCCCCCTTCCATCTGTCTATGTAATGGAAATATATAGATTCTCACACACACGCACACATGTGTCTGCTGTGTTATATCTATATATTGATATGTGTATATAATGAAACTCTCCACTCTGAAAGAAAAGAACCGATGGAATCGAAGGTGCTTTGGATGTGGAGGCTTATAGATCCTTGCCCTAACCTTGACCCGACATAGCTTCTCATCCCTCCCTGTCCCCGTCTTCCTTTTCACTGTTGACTTTTTCTAAGGTTTCGTTGGAAACATGATTTAAAGCATTAGTCAGCTCTTGGTTTTTTTTTTTTTTTTCCTCACTGGGAACATCTCAAAGCCTCTTCCCTTCTTCACTACCTAATTATTTCACCCACTGCTTTTACCAAGCAAATGTTTAAACATATAAACCTGAGAATTCTTCTCTCCTTTTTTGTTTCTGAAGAGCTGAATGAGAAAACCCTTTGGACCCTTATTTACGGAAAGGTGAACTGTTGGATTTTTGTTTTGTTTTTTTTTTTCTTTTTCCTATGGTGGTTAGGAGATTGCCTGTCATAAGCAGCTGATGGCAACAGTCTGTTGTAGATTGATTCTCTGGCTCGCTCCCTCTCTTTAGAGCTAAGACTTGTTAAATCTGTTGTAAAACCCATGGTCTTCTCCAGAACTACCAATAAAAATGTTATACAACTAAGACTTGGACCACGTTACTATCCACGCTGTGTTAACATTTGTAGTTGGGTAAGTACAAACATGGCAATCATCAAATGCAGCACGAACCGCTGATGGCGGCCATATAACCTTCGGCATTAAAATTGTTCGAATTTGTGTCGAACAAGGCAGGTAAGCTTATCAAAGCAGTCGTCGGGCTTGTTGTATTTGGAGTCGAAGGTGTGGCAATCGTTCAGCTTTCCCTGGCGTGTTCTTTCATGACTGAGAACATTTTGCATTCTGTTGAACAGACATGAGGCTTTCAACGTTTCTGGAATCGACAAAACTAAGATAAGATAAGAAAACCTTTATTAGTCTCGCAATGGAGAAATTCCCAATTCACAGCAACAAAGTTATAAAAGGAAGAAGAACAACAACAAAATATAGGAGCTGTTGGAAAGGCAGCCACTCACGCGGCGCCATTTTGAAGTCAAAATAACAAAAATAACACAACACAACACATAGGACACAGTCGTGCAATCTTCACCACTTTTCTGCATACACTTTGTCTGAAGCAGTTATAGATGAAAGAGGAGAGGATCAAAGTGTCCTTTCACCAGTGGATCAGAGACGTCATGCTGAAAATGTGCACACGTCTGCAACAAGCTAAGTTTTGAAAGCAAACACGAAGCTGTAGCGTCCATTGACGAAAAAGAGATTGGCTCACATCTCCTGTCCCATGTAAATCCACTTCAGTTCCAAGCCGCGACTCCCAGTTCCACATCCGCATCGGCGCTCCGCGCTAACGCTCCTTTCTTCTCGTCGTCGGCTTCTCAAGCCTTACATCCATCCAGCCGCAGACCGTTCAACAGCACCGATCTCTCCGCTGAACAAAGCGGGGCTGTGAAAAATGCTGCCCATTACAGGCGCAAGACACAAGCGCCCCGGGAC